>CM068345.1:21028174-21315674 GCA_034769755.1 Odontamblyopus lacepedii | reverse complement strand
ATTAGAGGGGCCCTGTGTGATCTTTGCATCAATAGGGAGCAGACTTTGGGAATGGTTGTTCTAGTCAATAGTATAGCCTGCTTTACAAAATAATGACCAGATTGCTGAATAAATGAAGTCTGTTTTTATGTGATAAAAGACCTACGTGTAATTAATTATGTACAAATAAATGCAATTTGCAAATTAGCCAGGTGGTCATAATGTTATACCTGTCTGGTACACCTCCAGCATCTTTGACATATCCATGTAGCTACGGAGCTCAGAGATCACGCTTCATTTGTTTAGTGTAAAAACAGATGCTATAAAACCCAAGCGTGTGTGTGCTTAGTTTAAGCAGGTGTTTTAAAATGGAGAGTGGGTCTTGGGGTGAGATAAGTGAAGTCAATGGTTTACTCAGCCTTGCATTTGCCCTGGTTGAACAAACATGCCTGACTCTCATGTATGTGTGTGTGTTCCTGTGTACTGTGTGTGTGGTTGTGTTGTTGAGGTGATGAGGAAGAGACAGTGTCCGGGTTTGTAAACAGATGGTCAGCCTGTCTCTCCTCTAAAGTCTCCATTGAAGGGAAACCAGACAAATAATAGAAATAAGAGCGTTGTGAGCTCCAGGGCGCCTGACAGGAAGTCCCAGTCAGCATTATACACAGCCAGGGTGTGGGTCTGTGTGTGCCTGTCTGTTTGGGGGAATAGCATGTTATTTGGATTCTCATATATACCACACAACAGGGATTAAACCAGGATTTAACCAGCGCTCGACCAATCCAGGACTAAACTAGAATTAAACCTGTACTTTAAGGATCGCTCCAGGTCTATAAATGTCTAAAGCAGAACTAAACCAGGTCTAAACCATGATAGAACAATGAGGCTGTTCAGTGGGAAAGAAAAGAAAATCATTTTAATCAATCACAGTTTCAGTTTTATTTTATTTTGTCTTATTAAAACAACTTAAAATTGCTTTCAGTATTAATTTCCAAACATAAACGAGATAAAAGCAGGGCCAGATTCAGTCTAAAGCATCTAAACCGAGGATGAAGCCAGGACAGACTGGCGCAGCCAACAAAGGATTGCAAATTTTTGGACAGTTAAGTATTGTGTTAGTGATACCATTTTCAATTTATGTTTAAAAACTAGGATCCTGTTCAGAGTGTAAACACATACAAACACATAAAAGCATATTAACATTTGAGATATGAACTGCTCAATTAATTAATGTTGTGACTAAAGAGTTAGCAATATTTTTTCCCATGTAGACAGACAGGAAACTTCACAGACACTGTTCTAAATAATTGCAGCCTTTGCTATTTTGATTCAATTGTGAAATATTGTCCTAACCACCATAAACACCAAGAGCAAATCTAAGCTATAAGACCAGGTGTTAGAGGTCCAATAATACTTATCCTTACAATTAATACAACTGCAATTATTATCATGAGTTTGTCTGTTCCCCTTAAGTCCTGTTTGAAGGGAACCCAGACAAATCTGAGAAACCGGAGCTTTGTTTGCAGTGTGCGTGACAGGAAGTCCCAGTCAGCACTACCAGTTTGTATTTTGTTGTGTGTTTCTGTGTCTGTCTCTATGTGAAAATGCGGAGTAAGACGCCGCGGTGCAGATAAATGACTGCTCGACTGAACCAGATTAGACACAGAGCTTGAACAAAAGCTCTTCTCAAATCTATTTTAGATTTGACAAGGTTGAATTATAGAAGAATCTATGAATGTTACTGATCCACATTATAAGAAACTGGGTCCTGGGGAGATGTTATTATTGTTACTAATATTTTAGGTTATTTTTCAAAAGCAATAAAACTTGATAAAATTGAATGGTCTCTATAGCATTTTCAGTTGCTTGCACATGAATTGTGGTTTATAAATAAATTTGCTTATAGTAATGCTCGACCAGTTACCAATTCTCCATTGTCTCTTAATGCATTATAAAAACTGCTGTTTTGATCACATCATTGTATTAAATGTCATATCCCTACAGCACTGAAAAGTCCCTTTTCCATTCTCCAGTGTTGAGAAATTTTTCATATTTGAGCTCTCTTTGTTGAAACATGAAGCAAGAAATTTGCGACTGGATTTGATAATTCAGACATTGTTAATGGCTCCAGTCTATCAGTGGTGAAACATAAATAGTAATTTCTCCTCAAGTAATCTGCCTCTGTAAAGTAAAATATGTAGAGAGTTTAAGAAGAATATATTGTGTAAGTTGGAACAATAATTTTTGGGGTCAATATTTATCATGGTTACTTTTTCTTTGTACTTATGGGGAAGTTTTTTGTTATATTTCTAGAACTTCTATGATAAGATTTGAGCTGTAGAGGCTTGAATAAATAACTTCACTCATGACCTTTTTATTTCAGCTTATGTTCATTAACAGTACTGTACATATAGAATAGTTTTTTGTGGGAAAACTCCTACTTCAGGGTTATCATTTTATGTCTGTGATATATTTGTGTGTAATACTGTTTTGAGGTAACAGCACAGTTCTGCTTTCCTAACTATGGCACACTTTGTTTTTCTATTTTCACAGCTGACTCTGCTGCCGAACCTGACCTTGGCCAATCAGTGGACTCTGAAGCTCCCTGCGCTCGAGTCAGTTCACCACATCATGACCTTTGACCCCTCTGACAGAAACTTCCTCTATGTCATGACATCGAACCATGTAAGAATGCAGTCCCTGTCTTTGCATGCTTATTCTCCTTTTACGGGTGTATGATTAATATTTATGGACACCCACTGGAGAGATGATTCACTGTGAAAACATGCTATTAAATTACTCAGGTGGTCAAGTCACTAGATTCAAAACAGACTTAATCAAACACAGACAAAAGAGTCAAGTATGTGTCAGTATAGTAGTAGTATAGTGTGAATCCACTAATATTGGCTTTATACTAGTGTTGTGAAATGTATGGAAATATTTCATATATATAAACACTTCTGGATAAAATTTTATCTTTATCTATTTTTATCTTTTATTGTCATTGTGATGTTAGTATCGAGGATCAAGCCACTTCCTTAGTATTAAATCAACTTTGAAATTTTTGTACTGTGACACTTCTTTGTACCTTTACAAAATCTATTCTATCTATTTTATTTACACTATAAACACTGTGACTTTCTAGGCCAGTGTGCTTGGTATGGGTCATACTTTTACCTCTGGCTCTTCTCTCTGTGCATGAATCGGTTCTATGCAGATGACCGCAAAACTAAATAGCTGTTTTCAGTCTAACGGAAGCTGTGAATGCAAGCTTTCATGTGGCCTTTAAATCAGACACAATTGCACTTTTATTGCTTACAAGTTAATCTATAGATCTGGGACAGTGGTACACACTCATTATTTATCTGTAGGAAATAATTATCATGACATTTAAAATAGCCAGTGTTGTAAATTTTCTGTCTTTGACTATTTTTTTTTTTTTTTTTACTTTTCTGCAAATTGTCTGCTTTGTATATGAAGTGAATATTTTTATGCTAGATACACTTCCTGAGTCACTCCAACAGATACTCTTGGGACTTATAAATTGATTGCTTTGGGTCATATTTACTGTATATGTTGTGATTCTATTCAAATAAGTTTGTTTTTGGTGATGAATAAAATCATTTTTGGTGATGTCTCTGGTCAAAAAAACAACACAAAGTCTATTTAAACACACATTAAATTGATTTCTCACAAAAAATATTTCAAGAAAAAGAGTACATTTGCTAGTTTTGTTTGTGTTTTGTGTAGATGCTGAGGGTGAAGGTGGCACAGTGTGACCAGTGGAAGAGCTGTGGTGATTGTTTAGCAGCTGGAGATGCTCACTGTGGCTGGTGCACTCTGGAGAACAGGTAAGCTCCACATGTGTCTTTATGTATCGATTGTTCTGTAGAGAAACTCTGGAAAAATATCTAATTCAGATTTTTCTGCTACTTAGGCTTAGATTTAGACAAACTTTATTGATCCACAAGGGAAATCATTTGGACACAGTAGCTCACACATCGCAATGAATATAATAACAAAGAGGACAATATAAATGGCAATAATAAATAAAAAAAATAAGTAGCAAAAATGACAAGAGACTGGTGTCAAATAAGGCATAATTATATAAATGAACATGTACAAGTAAAAATAAACCTTCATGTTTTTATTATAATATTCTTTACACATTTGACACACATCTGGCTATGGCTGTAGTCGACTAAATTAATTCTTGGTCAACTAAAGACATGTCGTGCTTATCGATTAGCTGACTAAAAAGGGGAGAGGCAAAAGCTCCTGAAACTATTACCTATTTTCATGTCTATATCTGACCCCAAATGCACTCAGTAACTTCTCCTTTCTGCTTCTGCCCCATATAAATGCTTTTAATTTAAATAAAATGATTAGTCAATAAAACATGCTTCACTAGCACCATCGACTGATCAATCAACTAAACACCTAAAGCCCTACTGAAGACTGAAATAATAATTTAAAAATCCAACTATTATCAAATTATTATCAGTGCTACTTCAAATATACAAACATTTGGAAATTTTGTGGAAACTCTTCACCTTTGTTGCAAAATGTGAAGTGTTGTGGTTTTAAGTACACATTTGGTAGAGTAGCAGCAGTATTATTCATGGATTTTACCTTCTATTATCTGCAACATTTTTAGTAACTTTCCGAAATTCAACAGATATCATATTTTGCTTTATATTGTTAATCTCTATGGCAACAGTATTTTTGTTCACAAATCAGAAACCTGTGGATAAGCAGAGTAAAAGGAGTTGTGATTATGATGCATTCCTCAGTATTTAAGAATTTCACTGTGGGTGATTACTGCATGTCTTGAAACTGTAATAAAATATGATTTAGAGTTTTACGCTTTAGAGCTGTTAAACCAATGAGGCTTGTTTTTGGGTTCTTTCTAAATCTTTATGACGCCAAGCTCAGTAACTCTTGGCAGAGAAAAACACACGCCAACTAGACAGCGTTTTGGGTTAGAAGTAGTGAAATAAATTGTCTTTACATTTGCCTTGAGCCCATAGTGACACCATTGTTTTTGCCCATCCTTCAGTACTCGTATTGAGACTGACAGGCGAGGAGTGACTTGGCTGAAGTGTTACAAGAGCTTTGATTAATGTTGCTGGCTCTCGCACTCACTCACTGTGGCTTGGCAATCTGGCTGCTTATTTTTTGGGCTGTAGTTTGTTTGTTTGTTTGACTAATAGGCCCTGGTATGGCTGGACGCTTGCTTGCTAGTGATTAAAACAGATCAGGCTGAAATAGTAGTTGGATTTCACGTTGAGCTAGGGAGGCCCCTGCATTGCCAGAGGCCATTCAAAGCAGCGAGGGAGAAACTGATTTCTGTGTGTGTGTGTGTGGTGTGTGTGTGTGTGTGTGTGTGCACGCGTGTGAAAGTGAGTGTATGTGTGTGGCTATCCTTGTCATATTTATCTATCTGTCATTTCTTTATCCTACTCCCTTTCTCGCCTCACTGCACTTTTTTACCCATGCGATTCTCTTCTCTGTCTCACCCTCTCTTTCAGTAGCTCTGAGACTTTAGACTGTCTTTCTAGTGACAGTGGTATTATAAATACAGAGGCAGCATTTGATGTAGAATACAAATATATATAGTTATCCTCAACATCTAAACATGAATTCACTCGCTACGTTTTTGTCTGATCCAGTGATAGTTCCGTTGAATTGCCAATCGCCAAACAGAGATCTAAGTTTGCTGTAAACAACATATCTCTAATAAGAAAAATGTGAAGTTATACCAGGGCTGTGCAGCATCTGAATAGTGATCTCATCCCTGTGGCAATATTCTATTTAATGCAGCTGTCTCCTCGAACACAGCCTCTAAAAGTGAAGTGTATCATTTACTTCTTTCAAAAGACCCGCCCATAGGTACTGATATTTTCCAGGCATCATGCTGGGGGTGTCTATTGTGAAATGTTTAGCAGTTACTATGGTGAGACAATGCACACATTAGCAAACAAAGCTTGATAAGTTTTGAGATTGTTTGAAAAGTCAAGAAAAAATATAAAATGGATTTAAACAACATTTTCAGGATCCTGTGATTAATAAGAGCATTCGTGGTCCTGTTTAGCTGTTTGATTTTCAACAAAAAGGTGAGCGTATCTACCTGAGAAAACTGTTAGTTTGTGACTTTTAATTTAATGTGTGAGAGACTTGTTTAACAGCACATATCGCTTCATCTGTTGTAGTTCCAACTAATTAAACTCTTCTGCTCAGATTGTTTTAAAATAAAGCTCAGATTAAAGTCTATCATTATCATTTTGGTTGTATTATTTAGCATGGGGCTGAAGATCTTCACAGCAAATAAGTTCTTTATGGACGACAAAGCTGTTTTAAAGCCTCACAGACTGTCGATGCAGTGTTGACTTGTTGGTGCACATGAACACTGCACATTTTACACAAATCAGCCTACTTTATATGATATTTAGCAGCAAAACTTGTCTCAAACTCTCCATTGAAATTATTAGGATCTCATCGCCCACAACGAAAACGTGGCTTGGAGTGTTTAAAGGCAAAAGTGGATAGGGCTGAATAAAGTCAGTAACACAGCCAGAGTGAACATATTTCCATAATAATTTGAGTGAGTCTACTCTTGTAATGACTTGCTATCATCAGAGGTCATAGCTTTCTTGGTCCTTGATCCAGTCTGGGATAATAAATGAGATAATCCAGTTTAATGTATGGGACTACATTTCTTCTATTTCATATTTACATGTTGTCTACTAAATCTCAAATGCTGGACCTGTACAATAACATGACGTCACATAAAAACACAATTTTTCAGAGCGTAAAACAGATGCCAAACACCCCCTCCCTTCTGTCGCTCGCTACCCTTTTTTGCCCCTTCCACGTCTCACCCCCATCTTTTTTGCTTCGGCTTTGAGACTTTGGTGATCTGTCTCTGTATGTCTCTGTAGCCCTTCCCTCCTTCCCCCCGGTGCCCTTGTCGTCCTCTCAATGCTTGTACAAAGAGCTGTGATTGTGATGGCGGCTGTGGGAGGGGAGAGTGCACACTGCCTCTTTTGACGATGAAATGTCAAACTCGGTAAGTCTCTGTGTCACTAAGCTGTCTCTCTCTCTCTCCCACTGATGTCATGTGTGTGGGGCTGGTCATGGAGTAGCCGCTGGGTCTCAAAATGCATACTGACCGGACAGAGAAAGGAGGAGTGTGTGGGTGAATCTCTAAACCACTAATGTCTCTGTGGGGGTCTGGGTTATGTTATGTTTTAGTCTGATGTCTCCCTTGTTCTTGGCATAAGAGCAAGTCTGTTTGTGAGAGGAGCCAGTATTGTTGTCTGAAAGAAGATAAAAGACTGTAGTAGCCTCTGATCACTTTCTGATTAACTGTATTGACAGGAACAGTGTACAGTAGTATTCATTCATAATAACAATAAAGTCCCTGTAATACATTTCACGAGGATTAGATAGAAACCATAGCTAACAGGCTTTCCCTGCTCAGAAGTTTTTAATTCACTCATTATTAGGGATGCACCAATACTGAAAACAATTGCTGGATGGGATATCGGCCTCCAATATCCAGTATCGGTTAATTTGATATCCTAATTGAACATACAGGGATGTAATAAGACTATTTACAGGTCATAATGGGCTTAAAAAGTTGCAATATTTGAACTTTTATTTGCACAGCTAAATAACAACTACATAACATATTGGCGTCAGTTTTGTCTTATTTTATTTTTACTTTAAAGGAAATTAATGCTGTTCTCAGTCTCTGCACTTGTATTGGTTGATTTTGGTTATCTATAGTATTGTTATAGTCCTTTGCCCCAGTACATAATTTATAGTATATAAATGAATGTATTGAATAGAACATTACTGAAACACTGTTACTTCCTTTTGTACACCTATTATTGGTGTAATTTCTCTCCCCTTCACTCTAATGGAGCTGTAAACTAGATGAAAGGTTTGAGCCTGTGATCACCATCATGCTTTAACTCATCAAAACAACCACACACCAACAGAAGAAAAGATCTTTTTTTTAATCAGATTAGACATCATGTGCTGCTTTTTCATACATGCTGTATTTCCTTGTACTTGTCACTACAAATAAAGATCAAACATGAGAAAAAACTTGACTCTAAAGTACAAGTAATACTGCAATATTTGAAAATGATCATCAATTCTTATTAGCTTAATAAATTAATAAAGTGTCTAATGTAAGATCTACTACATACTTTTGCTGCTACCACCATTGTTTAGTTTATTTACTATTAAAGGTGCACTATGCAACTTTTCTGGTGGTGGGTCCATCTCCCGCTTCACTCCATGTAGATGTTACTGTTTTCTCATGGATTATTCTACAGTGGGCATTTAATTTAACTATCTCTGTGAAACAAGCAGGCCTTTTCACTAGGCCCAGTCACAGGTCAGGTCTGTGGAGATGTGGAACTGCTCACAGTACGAATGCATGTCTTTATGGTCGTTTTGAGAAATAAAAACAAATAAATAAAATAAAGAATAACAAATACAAGATATATTTGTTTAATGCCATACTGTGGAACAAAATCACAGTAAAATTGTACAAATTGTCTCATCTCCCAGTCTTTTTCACTGTATCTTGGCAGTACATTATTCTGCTGTTTATTGCTGGCTGAAATCTTTCTACCCTCCAACACATGAAGAGGTGGTGCGCCTTCTCAATTCATAATTTAGCTGCATATATGTTAACTCTGTTTATTTTAAGAGCTTGTTTGAAATGACTTAAAAAACTGTGCTAGGAAAATGGGTGATTGTGACATTTTAAGATACCGTGAAAAGTCTTGTGAATCTGAAATGAGGCTATTGTGCTTGATCACAGTGGTTAAAAGACAATGTCTGACAAGTACAAGGAAAAAGTGAAATTATATACGAGATATGTGTCATCTTTGATATTGAAGTTAGAGCTACGGTTTGCAGTGTGGGACAAAAAGTGTCGCTTGGACAGTATTGTTACTCTTCATCCGCTGTTTGTTGATTCATATCTCAAGGTTTCTTTTCAGATGTTGTTTTCAGGAAGTGGGTTTTTGAGCTTATATCAGGCTTTATCTATGAGCTGTTCAAGATCAAATCTGTAGTGGACTTGACTGTGTAAATAGATTTTTTTTTGTTCAAAAGACTTATAAGTAGAAGTATGGCATCTCCCCTCCTTTCTATTAAGTATCCTTGGGTCTTGGTTGTTGAAATGCAGATAGAGATAGCCATAAACACAATCAGACGTAAACACACACAGCCTTTCACTCTTACATTCATTCTTTAAGTCCCACTGCACTTCTCAATAAAATTAATCTCATTATCTCATTTTATGGCTGCCATTAAAGCTATTAAAATGTTCTGGTACTAAACCTTTTGGCTGCTCCCTCTCTTTTAAGGGTCGACACTGTAAATCGTTGGTGTTAGATATTTTTCATGCCCAGGCTTGTAAGAATATTCAAAATCAAATTGCAATTTCAGTGGTAGCAAATGATAGCACCACCACCACTGTCACCATGCAAACCAAAAATTCATAAGAAAAATGTATAAATTGATTTGTATTACCACTGTTGACCAAAATCAATATCACTGCATTTAATACTTTAACAAATTAACATTATCAAGTACTTTTACTTTTTACTTTATATTTTAGTACATATTTGAACAGGTACTTCTAAATTGATTTTTTCCCCCTGATACTTTCACTTTTACTTGAGTAACTTTGTGCCCTATATTTGTACTTTTACTTAAGTAACAAAATTGAGGACTTCATCCAAAACCAAAATTCCACCACCTGCTTTCCATGGAGATGTTATTGCTTTATATATAATGTTCCACAGTATGGCATTAAATTTATATATCCTCATAAGGACATAAGTAGTGGACTAAAAACTACCTGCTCTGTAGTTTAGGTTTCTTCCACCAAGTTCTGAAACAGTTGCATATTTCACTCTTCTCTACACTATTAAAACTTTTAAGGGAGTTTAAAATGTGCATGCCAAACTAGAGGTCAACCAGTATGCATTTTTTTATGATACCAGTTGTTTAGAATCCAGAAAAACCAATGGACAATGACCTCTGCCAATATTTTTGGGCTGATATGTAGGGCAGATTAAGGCATTTTTCCCCAAATTATCAAACTAAAATTTAGTACAAACTCACCCATAACCTTCTTTTGCTACAAACTGTTTAGAGTCCAGTGTAGTCATATTTTTTGCAGTATCCTCTTTGGACTAAAATGTTCAAACAAAGCTTTTTTATGCATATTTAGGCTGCCGGTTTGGCCAAAAAAATATCACCTCTGCTGGAGATTTATGGCTGATAGCTGATATGCTAAAAAGGACAAATATCGATTACCAAATTATTGGTCAATCTCTATTCCAAACATAATCGCAAATTCTTGTCAGAAAAGTTGCAACTATCTAGTTCTGTCCAAAAATAATGTAGCTATATTTGTGAGTAGGGTCCAATGACTGGATTTTTGGCTCTGGGAAATGATTTTGGTGGTACTTCAGTTTCATAACATCTATATTTTGGAGAAACAGCCAGCACAGCACTTTGGCTATTCTTGTCACACAGTATAGTATGTTTCTTTCTTGGCTTTTTACTGACCCCAATTACAGAGCTGGTACAGGCTGAACCTGTGTCGTCTACTGTCTGTCTGTAAATCAGAAACACGGAGGCAGCCACATGTGTTCGACTCCAGTCAAGACACTCATTTAGACCCCCTTCTAAATTCCCAATCATCTCTCACCAAAACACCACAATTCATACGTGATCTCAATGCAAAACTCAATACAAAAAAGCAATTAGTACTTAATAGAAGGTATAAAACACAGCAACATGAAAAGATTGATTATGTTTTATTGTTGAAACTTAATTAGCCATGATAATTAAATTTATTTATTCCTTCATTACATTATTACATCAAGATAACAAAGTATGATGTGATTAAACAAATCTGAGTGAAAAAAAAGTAGCTTAGGTCACTAAAATGTTGCACACAACACATCAAAATTAGGGCTTTTGGGGACCAGTGTTGGACGATATTGATGAAAATTCACATCTCAGTAATTTTTTGAGTATTCTGATTTCGATATTCAGATAATATTATGCCAATCCAACAGAAATGTGTTAAGTGTGTATTTCATTGTGTTAACTGTACCAGGCAATTGTAAAATCACTATAAAATTCATGAAAAAAGTACAGAAATATCACACAAATGTTTTTTTACTTTGAACTTTTATCATCTCCTTTTACAAGATTTTCTATTACAAATTGCATATTTGATTTTCAAATTTACATATCTTCAAATCTACATTACAAACAATGTTTTTAATCACCAACCAAGCCCTAACTGGAACTAAACCGAAAACCAAATTCTGAAAAGGACTCAGCTAAATCTCTGCCAAGGCTCATGGTCTAAACTGGGCTTAAATTAGGACCAAACCAGGACAATGTGAACACACCCTCAACGTCTCTAACCACATAAGTCCACCCCTGATTGCATGTATTTAGTTTTATACACTACATGTTTTTTCCTAATTTTGGGAGGAAGTAGAAGTGATTACTTGAGACCAGAAGTGGCAAATTGCTGGTCGAATTAGCATGAATCTGATGAGGACGTGTTAGTGGCTGATGGGGCTCTAACCGCAGAGCTTTTCCCCCATTGCTGCTGCTAAGTTGGCGAGTTGTTAGTGCTTGTGAGTGTGTTCGCGATAGGGGGTTATGTAGCTAGCAGCAGAGCCACTCCATGGGTTATTTTTAGTGGAGCATCTGACCTCACAGCCCCTTTCTGTCCCTCAATGCCACAGGGACTCAGCGTCTGGACTCTGCACATACATTTTGCACAAACACTAGCGGGCATGTGGCGAGGGGGGAGTGGGGGAGGGGGGAGGACACAAGGATAGAGGAGTTTTTTTAGTGTAAAAGTGATGAGGTGGTGTCTTTGCGCGGGACAGTGGTAAATGGGGTCTATTTGGGTTGGGTGTGCTCTGAGGTCACTTTGTCCTTTTCATAGGGCAACAGATGCACAGACCGTCAAGTTCATCATAGCCCCAATTCAGTTTGAGAACGGCCCCACCCACTCATATTAGCAGTTAGAAATGAGCAATAAATAAAAAATACATTTACAAATATGCATACATCTTTACAGAACAGTAACATGGTTCCACGTGATACGATAGTATTTACGTTATTTCTCATGGTAACTGGGTACATTTGTCAATCTACTTTATTGCATGTTAATATTAGAAACTGAACCCTGTATGAATGCTGATAATTTATAATGTATTATTATTTTGATCCTAAGGAAGAGACTTACCGTAAATTCCGGACTACAGAGCGCACCCGATTAAGAACCGCATGCTCAGATTTATGAAGAAAAATCAATTTTGTAATTATATGAGCCGCACCATATTATAAACCGCTGGCCAAAGACTAGGCGGGGGGTTCGCTTCTGCGTCCCCGCCGCCTGGAGCGCCTCGATGGGCGCGACGCGTCCCCGCTGAACTCTGGGGACGGACTCGCTCACTGGTGACACTTGGGACACACACGCGCCACAGGCACTTACACACCTTCACACACTTGGGACACACACACGCGAAATGCACATACACACCTTGGCGCTCTGGGAATAAACCACGGTAGCGATCGCTTTAGCCTTCAGTCTGATTTGTACAGTGGAAACACGCGTCGCTGCTCTTTGCGTGTTAACCCAGTCCTCCAGAAAGTTTTCAAGCTCAGGCCATCTGCTATGGTTACCTCTGAAAGCTTTGGTTGTCTTTTACACTGGCTCAGTTCTTCTTGCTGGAGCCTCCACCTTCGCACCATCTACTGCTTATGCCAATTTTACGGGCAGCAGCTCGATTTCCTTCTTTAACTGCCAGAGTGATCGCTTTTAGTTTAAAAGCTGCATCATATGCTTTTTGTCTGGTATTCTCCATGTTGATGAGGGTTAGCAGAAAGACTGAAATAAGGAAGTTGTGATTAATCATACAATTTCATTGGACCTCAGTGAACTACTTATTCATTTTATTGGTCCATGTTTTTCCCGCGATGAAAAAAAAAAATAAAAAAGCCGCTTCATATTACACGCCGCAGTGTTGAAAGTGTAGAAAAAAAGTAGCGGCTTGTGATCCGGAATTTACGGTAATAATACAGATTCCAATAGCAGTGGTAATAATACAAAAAAAACATCATAATTTCAATTCTTTCTTTTATATTACCTTGTTGTTACATCTGTGTAATTCCTCAGTCATCCAGGTATGTTCCATAGTGGTCCATGGGTGTAGTTTAAGGTTCAGTTCTGTCCTGTGAATGCAACTTTTTTTAGCATCTATATCTGCTCAAATGAGTGTTTAGTTTTGATACTAGTACATAAAACATGTCTTTCCTCCCGTGTACATGCACATTTATTGAATATGAATAGCATTTTTTGAATAAGTCAGTTTTGAACTCCTCCATAGGCATGAGGTGGGGCATAAACTGTGCTCTTTGTATGGGACATTGTTAGAGGGGGTCTATTTGAGTTCTCCTCAGTCGGAGGTCACTCTGTCCTCTCACAGATGAACTGCGCTTCCTGCCAAACAGTCAAGTTCATTAGCGAGGCACAAGTCACTTCCAGGGCCACCTTGCTTGTTGAATACCTCTTCTCTCTTCCTCTCTCTCCCCCTCACACACACTGCCTCTGCCCTAGACCTTATTAGACTCACAGATAGGCACCACTGCTGTACTCTATGTGTCCTCCAGTCAATGCCACACACAGAAACTGTTTTTGTTATTGTTGGTTTTCCTCACTCCTGCCTGTAACTAGCCCCTGATCTTCGCCTGGGGCAGGTTGCCATAGCTGCGAGTGTGACCCAGTGTCAAGTTGTCCCTAGTGTTGAGCCATTTTAAAAACAAAACCTGAACGCATTATGTGAACGCAAGCATCACCTCATAAATCTCCGGGCAGCTGACCGTGAAACCTGGCAGTGCAAATTCCAACCAAAATTAAAACGGTAGGGCGTTGTAAATTTGTGTTTTCTTTCCACACAAAAGGGTGACATGTTGACCTTAAGGCTTGGTATTCTCAGTGCAGCGCTGGTGCTGAGTTGGAGCAGCTCTTGATAGTTACAAGCAGCACCATTGACAAGCAATTACTGTATATTAGATGTTCTTGTTCAAGGGAAGGCATTGCTGATAATAGACAATCTTCCCCCACAATGTCTCAGAGCAAACTTCTCCAGGAAATAGGCTGTTTTTGCTGAATAGGCATGTCTGAGGCTCTTGTCAAATTTACAACAACATGCCGGTGCAAGAGACCAAATTGTCATTGAATATACAATAGTGCTGCCGCGATTATTCGACGTTGTCGACGTAATCGATTATGAAAATGAGTCGACTACAATTTTTTTGGTCGAATATTCGCCTTTATTTATTTTTGGTCTCAAACGGCTCGTCCAGAGACCTTTTGCTTGCCTGAGATCAGGTATTTCCCCTCCACACCACTAGTCGTACTACACTCGAGGCCGACACCGGTGCGGCAGGCAGCGGCTACACCCGAGGCGGACACCGGCGCAGCTAACAGCGGCTACACCCGAGGCGGACACCGGCGCAGCTAACAGCGGCTACACCCGAGGCGGACACCGGCGCGGCTAACAGCGGCTACACCCGAAGCGGACACCGGTGCCGCGGGCAGCAACTGCGCCCGAGGCCGACACCGGTGCTGCTGACAGCGGCTACATCAGGGTTGACGCCGAGGTGGCTAACCTCGGCTTCACCAAAAGGCTAACAGCAGTGGTAAATAATGGCACCGCCAAAGAAAACAAACTTGAGGAAGTATTTGCCGTGCGCACTCTGCTGGCTGGTCTCTCTTCTCGACCACGACCACGATGCATGAGGTATTGAGCATACCGTTGCATATGCTGCTCGTGCAAACTCGTTAAATTGTGTGTGCATATCGTTGTTCAACATTGTTGAATGAGCACACACAACAGACATAACAGCAATAACCTTTGCAACTCGCACGCACAGCACACACAAGGTAAAATCTAACACACACACTTGTGTGTGTTAGAACCGCTTTTTTTTTAATTAGTCGTTTAG
This sequence comes from Odontamblyopus lacepedii, assembly GCA_034769755.1. Taxonomy (NCBI): domain Eukaryota; kingdom Metazoa; phylum Chordata; class Actinopteri; order Gobiiformes; family Gobiidae; genus Odontamblyopus; species Odontamblyopus lacepedii. Next base: position 21,300,617 of record CM068345.1, on the reverse strand, counting down.
ATTAGTCGACTAATCGAAAAATTAGTCGAGAGATTAATCGTTAGAAAATTAGTCGTTAGTGGCAGCACTAATATACAACACCTGGTATTAAAGGTGTGTTTTTTTTCGATTGGAGAGTCCTCACCTCCTTGCCTTTATGCAGATGTCATTGTTTTGCTTAGAATGCTACACAATATGGCATTAAACATACATACAGTATCTCCATGGAGAGAAACATGTCACCAGGCCAAGTTTAAGTCAGATCTGAAGAAAGGCAAGTCCATTTACAGTAAGCATGTATGTTTGGCTAGGTATTTTTAAAAGTGCAATGTGTAATTTTTCTGGTGTAGGGTCCATCACCGGTTTCTCTCCATGGAAATATTGTCGGGAATGTTCCACAGTATGGCATTACACTTATTTAGCAGGTTACACCACAGGGTCAAGTTGCATATCAGATCTGTGGAGAGGCAAGCCCATTCACAGTAAAAACACTTTAGGTCAATAAAAACATGTTACTGAGAAAATGCAAGATGGATACATTTAATGATGTACCATGACAAAGCAACATCCCCATGAAGAAAGCAGCAGATCCTCCACCAGAAAAGGTACACAGTGCACGTTTACGCAATAATAAAAAGAAGTACGCTGTAGATACATGCAGGTTTTGTAATAACAAAACAAAGCAGGTGTTGAGCCCCTATCAGAAATGTTACAGAGTGCAGTTTTAAGTATGAATTGTATTTTGTGTGCAGGTGTAGTCTCCAGAAGGACTGCAGTCTGGGCGTATCTCCGCGCTCCTGGATCAGTTTGGGAGAGGGGCCACAGCAGTGTCCATCCATGACCCTCATCCCTCCTGAGATCAGCATCTCTGCAGACATTAAAGTGGGTTAAACATTAAACCTGTACCACTCACCCTCCAAGCAACAGACTGGTGTTTAGGCTTCATTTAACAAGCCAAATATTTTCAGTAATAAAGGCTGACTCATTGAATTGAAATCCTGAAAGTTTTTGACGTCACATAAACACTTACAGAGTTGATGCTTAGAGTTGTTGAGGGGCAAACAATGTGCCCTCTATCTTCTCTTGGCAGTTCTAGGTAAAAACACTCTTGGATTATAAGCATTGTTTACCCTATGTTCCTTCAGTCTTTGGTTGCTCATAGTGCTCAAGCAAAACTGAGTAATGGTTAATATATATAATAGATATTACACCTTTTTGATCTATGTTATAATGTAGTTTAATTATCGAAAACATCCCCCAAATTGTGTTTCATTCACCTATGTTTGATACAGAACCCTGCATATTTAGGGTTCTTCTCTCAAACTGAAAATACTCGGTTCCACATGTGATGTCATGTGGTAATACAGGAAGTGCTCGCAAATCATTTGGATAATTTTAGCCCCTGGAACTGCAGGTCTCTGCTGAACTAAAAGGAAAGGTAGCTGCTACCACAAAAACTACCGCTTAATGACCTCACAAGGTGGAACAAAGCATTTTGATCTCAAGATGTAGACAACTCCAGGTATGTTTTTGATGAGATAACATGACTTAAAGCTCACAAGAGTCCATTTTGCATAATATAGGACCTTAACTATCAGATTGTTGGCTGTTTCAGTGTTAAATCAAGATTTTCCAGATGGAAGTTTGTGCAGAGGAGGAATATAAAGTCACTGAAATGTAACAATCAGAAAGATGAGATGATAATTCTAGTAATAATTTTTGTATTAAGCCTATTTATAAATCTCTCAGACATGGGAAATGTGCTATTGACTACAGTAATAATCCCATTAGACTCACTTTAATGAAACTTGACGTGATAATAAATCATAATAACAAATACATGGCAAGTGTCATTTGAGGACTATGACGGCTGTGTTGTTCTTTTTCACATTTGCACAAAACCAGCGTAAAAGGAGCAGCCCAATTGAATTGGCTGTGGCTAAATCCTGACACGTTAAATGCATTTGACCTGTAATTATGGCTCGTAATGAGAAGAGGCGGCGCGGAGACAGGTCATTAATTGGTTCATTAATTGGTGAAATTTTCTTGTTATGTAGGTCAGCCCCATCCTTCAGGCATCCTCAGAGCCACAGGAAAGACAGCTCAAGGCTGTCCTCCAAACAGGAAGCAGGTCCGAGACAGGAAATGATCAATTCCAAAAAAACAATAGAAGGGGTTTATGCACAAGTTTGTGCGTCTTCCTCCTCCAGTTTGGTGTTTTCCGGATTCACTAAATACAGCTATGGATTGAAAAAAGAGACTAAACTAACTGACAATTGCTTCTTTTTCCCTATTTTGATATACTAATTTGTGTATAATTATGGTCTGAAATGTGTTATTTCAACCAAGACAGACTAATTGATGAGGTGCTTACTGTCTTTTTTTAAGGTAATAAACTTTGGTAGTAGAGCTGGGCGATATGTTGATCAAAAATGAATTGTGAACCTTGGGACAATCTGCAATTTGGTCATATTCAAATGCTCTGTTCCGCCTACTTTTTATTCACTAGAGATTTTTGTAGAGGGCGTATGAGAGATGTCCATGGAAAAAAAAAAAACCTAATTGTTCCTATATACTGGCCATACCGGCTTGTCAAAGCCTGATCCCGTCAGATCTCAGAAGCTAAACAAGGCCGGGCCTGATTAGTACTTGGATGGGAGACACTGGGAATTCCAGGTTCCACAGTGGGGCGCCAGTGGCAAAAAAAAAATGTCATTGTGTCCTTCGGCAAGGCACATCACCCACATTGTCTAGTATGACAGTGGTGTGTGCGTGAGTGATGGTGGTGGACGGAGGGGCCGATGGCGTCAGTCTGCCCCAGGGCAGCTGTGGCTACAATAGTAGTTTACCACCACCAGGTATGGAGTGAATGAATAATGCTCTGTAAAGTGTCTATGAGTGTCCAAAAAAGCACTATATAAAACTGATGCATTATTATTATTATTATTATTATTATTATTATTATTATTATTATTATTATTATTATTATTATTATTATTATTATTATTATTATTACTGACGAGAGGCTGGGGTGGCTGTTGGTTTGGCTACAGCAGTGAAGATTGGGCACAAGAATTTTGTAGTACAAATATAAAAGAGCAAGACAAGTAAGGAAGGGTAAGTCAGGGTAAATTATAACTGGAGCCAAAAAACAAAACAAAACACACAATTCACCAATCTTCACCAAAACAAATAATGCATCACTTTACTGTAGCATCTTATATTTTGCAGAGCCTCACTGCCTTTGCTTATATCCTATAGCAGGCTCCTTGCCGCTGTCTCCTCTTCACACATTGAAATCTTTTTGCTGAAATGCAGTCATGTCAGCGAGGTGCTATGTTTCTCATTATATGTCTGTCATACTTCATCACTTAAGCCAATTTTAGACGTGATGCTAGCACCCCGCCATCTGTTTCTTCATTGCACATTCGCTTTTCTCGGCTTCTCTCCTTGAACTACTGAACAAATTTGAATAAAAGCCAATGTCGTTCAACCTCTGCTAAAGACTAGGCCTATTACTCCACTACTGTATAAATAAGAGAGTTGAAAGTGGAAGGAAGTGCTTTATAATGAAGGTCTTATCACTTTAAAATAATGTTATTGAAGTTAAAAAATATGGAGGAAAAGTTATATTGTACCCCAAGTCAACGAACAGTTCATCCTAACCTCACTTCAGAGTTTCTAATGACTAAATCCAAAACTTCTGTGAATGTCTTGGTAGCACTGTGTACTAGAGTTGTAGTTTTTTAGTTGTACTTTGTATTAGTCAATTAATAATTTGCTTTAGATTATAAGAGACAATAGCAGAAAGGAGAAGTTATTGAGTTAGCTAAAGAATTGGTATTTATGTGTAAAAAGAAAGGAATATGATTCACACGTTTCATCTGTTTCATTCTTCTTTAATTTTCTGCATAAATAGTTGTCATTGAATTGCAGGGGAAGTCTTGTGAGTGCAATATTATCATATAGGTGTATTGTGTTTTTATTCACATGTTCTATGTTTTTAACTTATCCTGTACAGTGTCCTTGGGTGTTTTGAAAGGTGCTTATGAATAAAATGTATTATTATTATTATACTTTCTGTATTATTATTATTATTATTATTATTATTATTATTATTATTATTATTATTATTATTATTATTATTATTATTATTATTGTTATACTGTTTAACATTTGTTGTTGTGACAGACAGGCCTATGCATATAGAAACATCAGTAGTCGACTAGTACTCTGGAGTATCTGCTTTTAAAATAAGTGACTGTGTCCCTACTATCACTGCTATACTTCTCACAGTCCCTCAAAGGTATTAAAGAAACCTTGCAAGCATTTATTCTTTTAGCACTTTTAAGTCTAGATAAATTGCACCGAGTTTCGAATGGCACTTGTTAAAACATCATCAATCAATAGACAAAATGTAACACTATACATGGTTGTAGTATTTAGTTTTCAGATTATAGATGATGTCATGCTCCCAAATGGGGGCAAGAGCCAGTTTTCCCTATAGATTCATAAATGTTGAAGCTGATCATTTCTATTTTTGACAAGGCCCAAGAACTTGCTGTTTTATATCCAAAATCTGCATTTAAAAATAGGAATTTAAGATGTCTCCCTTTTGCATGAATTAATATTGACCTATAGAATGTGGGGATGTCCTCTGAAACCCAGTATGCCTAAATACGTATCCTTCTATATGAAACCAAAATAAAAGTTATGCATTATACATTTATGCAGGTTAAATGTAACTTCTGCAGATAACTATAAGTGTGTGGGCCGGTGTGAGGAAGCAGCTGCATTGATTCATATTGATCTTTCTTTGCGGTTGTAGGACATTGGGATCTTGATAAATGGGAGTGTCCCTGATCTCATTGGCTCTCGGGTGGAGTGTGAATACGGGCCAGGGGTATCTACAGCTGCGACCGTGCACCTGGACTACGGCCCTGCTCAGATCCAGACCTGCCCCCTGCTGCCCCGAGAGAATTACCAGCCCATCCTCCCCGGCACAGGTGAGAAGCAAAACTATACAAGTGTACATCAGTAGAACAATGTGGATTCAGTACATAATCCAGCCACAACGGGTGCAAGTCAGTGTAACCTTGTGCTTGTTCTAAAATCAGATAACCAGGGAAGGTCATCTGATGTAAAACTTTTGCCAAATCCATCTTCAAATCACTGCACACACTGGTGGTTTTAAACAAAACTAGAAGTATTGAAATAAATGAATGAATAAATAAAAATACCCATTATTAAAATTAAATAAATATATACATAAAAATGCTGAAAATTACATACATAATTTTGAGGCACTTTATATTTTTTACATATAGGCCTATGTGAGTTTTCTCAGAGTGCAGATTAAAAGTAACCATTATCTATAGAAGTTTTACATCAGATTCCCTTCCTGACTTAAAAATATAATGTGACAAAACATGTAAAACATACAATATGTGCATTTTGTCTTTGTCTGAATGATTCACGTTTTTGTTTTCTTTTTTGCTGGAGGAAATGCACTTGTATCCCAAACTCCTGCAAATCTTGTAGGACATCTGTCGGCTCTGTTTTGTCTTGTGACACGGGCTGAATTTTGAATGGTTTGAAAGCTGGCAGCACTCCTCACTGTTTCCTTTGTTTGTGCAGATCATTTGACTGTTTCGGTGGCGATAAAAGTGAATGGCACAGCTGTGGTATCTGGGAACTTCATCGTTTATGACTGTGAACGGACTGGAGCCATACATCCAAAGACATCGTGAGTCCCCCAAAACCATTGTCGAATACTGTTTATCTCAAATCCCTCATTTATTCTACGCTGGCCAAGCGAAAAACATCCATTACATGCAAATTTAATTCACTTACCTTAGAGGCTTTTTAGAGCTACAGGAGAAGCCCCAAAAAGACCTTTCTAAGCATTTGACATGATCAGAGCTGCTCCTAAAGCTACAGCGTCACTCAAATGTCAGGCCAAATGTCTCTGTGGTATTGCTGACAAATAGCTAGGGGCGGGAGGAAGAACAATGCTGCTCCCATGTTACGTTCCCTGGCATTTTATCCTGTGTCTCACTCTAACCATTTTTGCTTGTAACTGCTGTGTGTTCAAGCGCTTTAGGTTTTGGTCAAAATATGCCTTTTTGTTTAGATTTAAATGTGATGATTATGATTTTTTTTTTATTTTTTTTTTATTTTTTTTTTTACAATTTTAATTCATACCAGTCATTTAAAGTAATACAGTGACATTTTTGTGTTGAACAATAAATACTGTGCCAGTAATAATGTCATGGTAAAAGTCCTACATTATGCTATTTTCTCATTTATGTTACGTTATGTTATGTTAGGTTGTTTCATCATGAAAAACATATCTGGAGTTGAGTTTTGTTTCATTCACACATATTTAACACGTAAACCCTGAATTTTTAGGGTGAGGTCTTCTCTCAAACAGAAAACACATTGTGATGTCATGTGGTAATGCAGGAAGTGCTTCACTGGGTTTTTAAACTCTATACACCTTCACTGGAATCATTGGGATGATGGGAATTGGCTATTTACACTAAACTAAAGGTAAAACCACAGCTTCATGGCATTACAAGGTGCAGCAGAGCATTTTGAGCTTTGGAGATGTAGACCAGCTAATAATAAATTATTTCTTTAACATGTGTGAATGAACCAAAAAACACAAGCCCAGGTATGTTTTTGAGGAGGTAACAACATTATAACATGGATTAAAGCCTTTTTGTGTTAGTTCAGTTCTGATATAGCCATGACTTTGTTCTATTCTAGTCCAGATTTACTCCCAATCTAACCTCAGTTTGGGTGTGGTGTTTGTGAATGTCCCTAAAATGTTCTGGGGTTCATCTAGTTTCAGTACACAATCGCATTTTAAAAGAATGTTAATTAATCTGTAAATGGATATGTGCGTAGGGCTTGTCATGTCATGCATTTAGCTTTTCTGTGAAGGACTGCGGTCACAAAGAGGCCTTTCTCATATATGGAGTTAGTCCAACTTGGCATCCTCTCTTTGCATGTTGGACAATGTCAAAGGATCTACTTTATCTGATGGGCGGACTGCATAGGGGCTCATGGGATTGTTCTGTGTGTGTGTGTGTGTGTGTCTGCGTTTCATAGCATCTGGGTGTGTCCCCTTTGTTCTTTTTGTGTTCTTGTTTTGATAAAAGCTTGCCTAGGTGTGAATAGAGGAGCTGCAGGTACATGTGTGTACTGCTCACGAGGTCCAAGAGTGTGAAATTAGACGGCAGTTTGTTGGAGGTGATAATGAGCACAGTGTCATACTCACAGGAAGCTGCACATTGGGCTGGAAACACTGCAGAGTGGGAGAGACGCACTATCTGATTTCAATCACTCCAATAATCCCTAAAGAGACAACATTATGAGCTGCTCCTACAGTCCAGTGTCAGGATTTAGGTGTGTCTAATGTCTGCAATGAATTCACTTTGATCCAACTGTCATAAATATGCATTACCCGCTGTATTTGTCTAAGTCAGTCAATATTTGTGTGCATTAAGGGGAATTTCACACATCTACAGTAGTCCGACCAAAGCTATTTAAGGGAGTAAACATCCGCTTTCCAATATAAGACAATTTAGTGAGGAAATGCTTTTATTTGACACTATTCTACACAGTTTTACATATTTGCATCTTTCATGTTCTGTGCTGACATGCCACTATTGCTACTAACACCAACTATCACCAATCTTAAGGTAAATATACTATACTAGTATCGGTTATTGTGCCGATATTGACATTTTGATGTATCAGATATCGACCCCATAGTATTGGTTCAGTTGATATCCCATTCTGATGAGACAATAAACAATTTTTGGCCAGTGTCTGTCCCAAACACCTTTCAAAGCTGTTCTGTAATTACTTCAAATGATAAATAGGCTACAAAACACATTTAGATCATTTTTACCATGCGCTGTTTGTGTCTAAAGGAAAGAAGGAAAAAAGTCATATTTTCCGTCTCTGCTCTGGTATCGGTATCTGGTTGATATTGGGTATTGGCAGATACTTAAAGTGATAGCATAGAAATCAGTATGGCAATAGAAAAAGCTAGACCGGTGCATCTCTAGTAAAAAAAAATACAAAGGTATCTTTTACACAGTGAGATATGATCCTATTTGCAGTTACTCATAAAATGATAGTCATACTAGCTAACTGCTATCTTGCTGGTTTCTGGTATGTTTTTGTTCTATAATCAATCTGCCAGATTTATTTTTGCACTTTAGTCTAGTGTAAATCCCATCTGGAGTGAGGCTATATCATCCAAGTGGAAAGAAAACACACCTATCATTAATTCCTGCTTTCAGCTATATTTTACATTGGGACCTGCCCCCAGAATACTCCTGAGTAATAAAAGTAAGTATTGTTTTCAAAAGCATGCCTCCGACTCTACAACAAAGGGAGGTTTCAGTTACACCATGTCCAAAGCTGTTTCTCTGTTTCTTTCTGGATAAAGTGGTAATGACAGCCTGCCCAGTGGGATGCACCTTATCTGGCCTCTTTATGTCCAACACTGATTCTCTCCTTTATTTTCCTCTCAGAGTCTCAAGTTTTATGTTTTCTCTGCTTGTGGTCTTGTCCTATTGCACTTACACAAATAGGCTAATTCTATTAATGGTGCTATTTGAAGCCAAGAGTTTTAATGAGCAATGGACACTGAAGAAAAAAGATTGATGTAGTATATTATTAACTTTCAAAAGAGTAACACTAATTAAATGCCCTCAAACTGATGTAACCTTAGAAAAAGTATGTCGCTTCATCCATTGGTTCTGCTCTAGTCCCACTGTTTCATTGCTAATCCTACTGCTACAATACTGCTATCACAACAAGTCTTGGAAGCATTTAAACAGGTTTTAGGTAATAGGTATCGCCTGTCTAGTTTTGGTTACTAAGAAAAAACACCCTTTCTCGTCAGGCGTTGGTAGGAGTTTGTAAAAACCACTTCCTCTCACAGTGTTCTGTTGTCTTGATGCACCAACAGTGTGGTTTTGCAGTTGCATGATTTATTATGACCAAACTAAACAACTTTGCTACTTCCGGGGACGCTCCACAGCGTGTGACTCGGGCTGCTCTACCTGAGAATGTTTGTTACTTTGTGAGATTGTAAAGTATATGCTCAACGGCAGTAATCACAATGGCATGGGTAAACGTGATCCTTCTGGATACCTTGATCTTAAGATAAGATAAGATAAGATAGGACTTTATTGAAGTCCTATCTTTTTAGTGGAGAAATTCAACAGTCACAGTAGCTCCAGGACAGTTTAGTGCAAAAAAGGGGGGAAAAGTGTGATGCAATCAAGATAAACAATAATAAAAATAGAAATAATAATAAAAATAATAATATAAAGTGAATAAGTATATGTACAAAATTTACAAAGAGAATTGAAATATAAATACCGTAAATTCCGGATCACAAGCCGCTACTTTTTTTCTACACTTTCAACACTGCGGCTCGTAATATGAAGCGGCTTTTTTATTTTTTTTTTCATCGCGGGAAAAACATGGACCAATAAAATGAATAAGTAGTTCACTGAGATCCAATGAAATTGTATGATTAATCACAACTTCCTTATTTCAGTCTTTCTGCTAACCCTCATCAACATGGAGAATACCAGACAAAAAGCATATGATGCAGCTTTTAAACTAAAAGCGATCACTCTGGCAGTTAAAGAAGGAAATCGAGCTGCTGCCCGTAAAATTGGCATAAACGAGTAGATGGTGCGAAGGTGGAGGCTCCAGCAAGAAGAACTGAGCCAGTGTAAAAAGACAACCAAAGCTTTCAGAGGTAACCATAGCAGATGGCCTGAGCTTGAAAACTTTCTGGAGGACTGGGTTAACACGCAAAGAGCAGGCGGCCGCGGTGTTTCCACTGTACAAATCAGACTGAAGGCTAAAGCGATCGCTACCGTGGTTTATTCCCAGAGCGCCAAGGTGTGTATGTGCATTTCGCGTGTGTGTGTCCCAAGTGTGTGAAGGTGTGTAAGTGCCTGTGGCGCGTGTGTGTCCCAAGTGTCACCAGTGAGCGAGTCCGTCCCCAGAGTTCAGCGGGGGACCGCGTCCGCGGCCCATCCCGGAGGCGCTCCAGGCGGCGGGGACGCAGAAGCGAACCCCCCGCCTAGTCTTTGGCCAGCGGTTTATAATATGGTGCGGCTCATATAATTACAAAATTGATTTTTCTTCATAAATCTGAGCATGCGGCTCTTAATCGGGTGCGCGCTGTAGTCCGGAATTTACGGTACTATATATATATAATAAAGAAAGTACAAAAACAGTGCAAGTTGTCACAGTCCAGTAGTGGCACAGACATGGTTATTGCACAGAGGAGTTGTACAGTCTGACCGCAGTGGGGATGAATGATCTGCGGTAGCGCTCCTTCCTGCACTGAGGGAGTCTCAGACGGCGGCTGAAGGAGCTGCCCAGCTCCTCCACAGTCTGGTGCAGGGGGTGAGAGGTGTTGTCCATGATGGATGTAAGTTTGGACAACACTCTCCTCTCAGCCACCTCCTCCACAGAGTCCAGGGGACAGCCCAGGACAGAGCCAGCTCTCCTGACCAGCTTGTTCAGTCTTTTCCTGTCCCGTTCAGTGCTGCCTGGGGCCCAGCAGACCACCGCGTAGAGGAGAGCAGAGGCTACCACAGAATCACAGAAAGTCCTGAGCAGGGGCCTGCACACGCCAAAGGACCTCAGTGTCCTCAGAAGGTGGAGGCGACTCTGGCCCTTCTTGTACAGGGCATTGGAATTATGGGACCAGTCCAGTTTATTGTTGAGGTGTCCTATACAGCTGGAAAGATGGACCCCTTGCAATTTGCATATCAGCCCGGCAAGGGAGTTGAGGATGCAAAAATTTTTATTCTTGACAAAGTCCTAAAGCACCTTGATAGTCCAAAAACATTTGCGTGACTATTGTTTGTGGATTTCTCATCGGCTTTTAATAAAATGCAACCACATATTTTAATCAAAAGACTTTCTTTAGATTTTAAGTAGCCTGATCAGTTGCTAGCACTTCTCCTAGACTTTCTTACTGACAGAGTGCAGTGTGTTCGGGTCAACGGACAAACTTCTGATTCCCTTGTGTCTAATACGGGATCGCCGCAAGGTTGTGTATTATCGTCCCTTCTTTTTATTTTGTACACAAACAGCTGTAGGAGCCCAAGCAGCAACACGCACTTTGTTAAGTTCTCTGATGACACAGTTGTGCTGTCCGTACTAAAAGACAACTTTGGCCATGGTTCAGCCCTTTCTTCTTTTGAGACGTGGTGTGACCAGAACTACCGCGACCTAAATGTCTCTAAAACCAAAGAAATAATCATAGACTTAAGGCAGAGAAAATGTGATCATGACCTCAGTATCATTCATGGTGAGGAAGTACAGGTGGTTGAGCAGTATAAACCATGTTTGATTCTAAACTGAAGTTTGATGTCAACACAGACATGATTGCTAAAAAAGCACAGCAGAGAACATATATGCTGCGCAAACTCCGTTCTTTTAATGTGAGTGATAAGATCCTCAGAGTCTGCTATTGTTCGTACATTGAGAGTCTCCTCACTTTTTCTTTTGTTTCCTGGTTTGGATGTCTCTCTGTGAAGGAAAAAAACATCTTAAATAGTATTGTCAAAGTCTGCTCTAAAATAATTGGTGCTCAGCAGAGTGATCTGACGTCTCTCTGGAAAAGTCGGGTCACTAGGAAAGCTTGTCAAATTATTGACTAAGATGAAAGGCACATCCTATCTTCAGGGTTTACCTTAATGCCCTCAGGTCGGCGTTATCAGATGCCTCTGATTAGAACTAATCGCTACTCTTTGTCTTTTATTCCTTCTGCGATTAGATTCTTGAACTCTATGTGAGGTTTTTACCCAAAGACTGCTTAATACTAGATACACTAGTTATTCTTGTTATTTATTCTGTTATTTATTCTGTGTTATTGTGTACCTGCTGTGTGTGTTTTACTCAGGTGGCTGCTATGAATTGCCCTTCAAGGGACTAATAAATTTTTTTCTATTCTATTCTATTCTTCTAAACAAACATTTTGTGATTATGATTATTTGGGCAACATACAAAATAATTTATTTTGCACTTTTATGAAGACTTATACAAGGTTTACAATTTTGAGTTTACTTCATAAGAAACACAAGCATAAGCCACACAAATAGAAATTAAGATCTATAAAATGGTCAACAAATCAAAGAACAAGCATCTTAATTAACTATTACTTATACTAGTACTCCTCCTTCTGTTATTACCACTATACCTATGAATGCCTATATTATGACAAATTCAAGTGGTGTAAATAGCGATAATACATTTATCTATGCCAATGCCAAATGTATTTCTATAGCATATTTACAACTTATGTATAACAGATAAAGACAATAAATACAATACACACAAAATGCAATATAAAACCAGCGACCACTATAGCAACTTTTTCCATTGCTTCGACCACTACTACAACTACTACGACTACTACTACTACTGCCACCACTACCAACTTTTCCATACTTATTGTTTACTTCCCTCCCTACCCCTCATAAAACCGCTGCTTTGGTCTGCCCACATATCTCCGTGACTCGGTCGTGATTGAGTGTGTGTGCTTAACCGCTGTGTCCACCAAGAGGCCCTGAGACCGTGGACTCTTCCCTGTGTATTCAGCCTACGTGTAAATTTGCCCGTGTGGTCATTATTACGGCTTGGGGAGGGCAGCTTCGGGGAGTATTTACTGTCAACATTAGGTCAAGCCGAGAGACTGGGGGAGTGTGAATAGACCAGAGTAGACGTATGCTGGAGGGAGAGGTTGGGGGGCTGGACTTGTGGGTGGGTGGTAGCTGTTCAGTTGTTTTAGTGGGACAGAAGAAGAGTCAGTGAAAACAGCAACAATGATAAGAGCCTCCAGGGGCCATCTGCTTTTAATCAGCACACACTCACACACACACACATACACACACCTACAGAGATGGGTGTTTTCCATTATAGCCTCTCCTTACAAGCCCACCTCACTGCTATCAGCCTGGGACGACTGGTAGCACTGGAGGCAATATCCAGGAGAGGACAGCTGTCTGCTCCTCCGGGCTACACACTGACACTCTCCAGTCCCACACAAATGTACAAATGATCCTCTTATATCATGGAGGGAGAGCTGAAGTTTTTAATTGTACCCTAAAGGGATATTTTGTTTTATGCATTTGACCCAGACTTCAATGTAACTTAATGGGGCAAGCTGTCAGGAGCAGTGCCCTTCCCCCCAGATCTTGAGCAAGACTTTTGGTCATGACAAGATGGAGGATTTCAATTGCTGCAGGGGAATATGAGTAGTCAGGAGGGGTTATATGCAGCAAGCCCCAACTGATCTTGGAATTGAACTGACCCTCTCACTTCAAGGTAGATCACAATTAAATAAAAAAACACAAAAATGAACCATGGAAATTAGCAAATTGCAAATTGCAACTTTTTAAGTAATGCAATTTCCTGTGCAAACACCCAAATCTCCAGTCTAATTCTCTATAAGACCTACTGATCCTGTAGTTTATCTCTACAAAACCAAAACAACTTGAGATTCTTGTATTAGTTTAACGGTTCAGATTTCATTCTTCTCTTAAATGCTCATGCCCTTGGACGTGTTTAAAATGTGAAATCTGTACATAATCCATCCAAATGATTCTAGTGAAACTGTGTGAGCTAAAAACACAATGGAGCACTTCCTGCAGTAGCATGTGGTGAGTTTTATGGGTACGCTAGGACACTTGGGGTGGACATTAATATTTAGTCGATAACAATTTAATAATGCCACTTTTTATACATACTACTTTGCAAATGTGTATATTTATTTTACTGACATTAAATGAATATATGCTGATGAAAGTCAAATTATAGAGACCTGGACCTACATAGTTTAGCAAAATTTGTACATAATGGACATAATGGACATTATTAACACCCTGTTTGTACAAGCAGGACTATTTGTCAGTTTGAAACTACTCCAAAAACCTTATGCTAATGACTTCACCACCAATAAAATTCCTGTTCAACATTCAGTACAGTATTCACAATTGTGTACAAGATGCAGCTTTGGATGAGTGACTGATTCACAAGATAAATAATGAAGACATGTGGTACACTTATTAACTCTGACTGGGGAACCTTGAAAACAATATACAGCTCTTGATACAAAACAATGTTAATATGTCTTCTCCCCTAAGCCTTAATTGCAATTGTTGATCATAGATACTGTAATAATACACCAGAATCTCATCCATCTTATTTATTCTTTTCTTCCAGATTTTGCCAGTTGCCAAACAGACAGTGCTCACTCCCTTATTGTGAGGTGTTTTAATAACTACTCTGGCATCCTGCAATTATTTGTCTCTTTTTTTGGGCAAGGAAATAGTCTGTCTTCAGTGTGCATGTTTTGCATATTGATTTGGCTGTGTGGTTTGGCCCCTTCAATTTCTCCAAGTTTGGGACTTGTACAACTTGTTCAATATATGAAAGCTAGAACAGTATTTTTGGGGATCAATATTTATCATATGTACATTTTATTTGCATAACTGGGAATTTTTTGGTTATTTTTTGGCTATATGATCAGACTTATGATGTAAAATGTGAATCACTAACTTCTATGACTCACTACAGATGAAAACTAAGTACTAAGTACTCATTCTGCTATTTATTTATTGCAGCTCATGTTTTTGTGGTTTAAATCGGCTTTTGGGTTATTGTGTTAGTGGCATGGTTTCAGTATTATTATTTATTGTTTTTATTTACTTAATATATTGACCTTCAAAATTAGTTATTGTGACAGGCCTGTTCATTGTTATACATTCCTAAGCAGCCTGCTAAAGTCATGAGTAGCCACAATGCGAGCCATAGCAAAAAAAACTATATATATATCACTTTTTATTAACTCTTGTAAATGTCTCCTAGCATTGCCTTTAAAAAACTAACATCCCTCCTCTGTCTGCTTTGCCTAAAACGGCTGGTGAACTAATTTCTCTGCACGGTTTCAGGTCACTCAGGGCCAATCTTCTCTCAAATATTAATTACAATTCTCCAGGAGTGCTTTTGTAATCAGTGAAAACAACAACGGCGTGCATTACAACTTGAATCAATGAAGGCATGTTAGTTGAATCTTGGTAGTAGTAGTAGTAGTAGTAGTAGTAGTAGTAGTTGTAGAAGTACGAGTAACAGGAGTAGCAGTAGCAGACACCGAGGCAGTAGTGGTAGCATTAGCAGAAGTACCAGTAGTAGTTGGTGCAGTTATATTTCAGTACCAGTAGTAGTAGAAGTGCTAGTAGTAGTAGTAGTAGTGTTTTTTTTTTTTAAATCTTTTGTATGTGAAGCACTTTGTGACCTACGTTTGTGAAAAGCACTATATAAATAAACTTTACTTACTTGCTTAGCAGCAGTAGTAGTACTTTTGGAGTTCGAAGTAGCAGTAGTAGTATAAATAGTTTGCCTAACCAGCCAGGTCCTTCTACATTCTGTTCAAATCCAGAAGGCGAAAGTTCTTTGTCCAAACTTGAGACAGTCCAACCACAGCTGCTAATTTCTATCACATTTCTCTCAAATGTGGAAAAATTCTTGTATCATTCAGAAAATATATAATTTTACCTGGAATAAGTAATAGTTTGGCACTTCAATTGTTGATTCTGTAAAAATCTGCGCTGTTTCTTGTTTGTTTGTTTCTTTGTTATTTTTTCCCCACTTTTTCATGTAAACAGTATTTTTTGAGGTTGTAGTAAGATGTAATATTAGCAGTATATTGGTCATTACGGATTAAAACAGCAGTATCCGGAGTAAGTGTAAAAGTATTGGTTGAAGTATATCAGTTGCAGTAAAACATCCTTCTGCAGTAGTTCTCCTCTTTAAACTGCACACACATATCTCCAGCTGCAGTGGTTAGTATTGGGTAAACAGCAGGGCGTGTGTAGCAGCTCCGGTCTGCACGCTGTCATTATGTGATTAATTACTGGAGTTTCTCTTGGCTCTTATCAGTGTTGCTTCACCACATTCAGGTCCTAAATTGGGTCCCAGTCCAGATAATGTGAATGGTCTTCTGTGTGTGTGTGTGTGTGTGTGTGTGTGTGTGCACATGGGCCTGTCCTGTTGATGTTCCTTCAGGTAGTTGAAAAGAAAACTATGTGTCTTCAAAGGCTAATTGCGAGTCTGTAAGTGCTGTGTCACCTAAGTATTTAGGTTAAGCACTGGGGTTAAGGCATTAAAACTACCTCAAAAGAAAATTTCTTCTAAAGTGGAACATGATTTGACATTATTTATTAGTCACAAGTTAAACTTTACTAAAAAGTATTGAATGCAAATGGACTAAACTATAACTACTCTGTTTAAATTGAATTTACAGTGATTATACATTATCAGAAGTCCACCAGTAGACCTCCTGTAGTTGTCGTCATGTAAAAGAAATCTTTTCACACATGTTTAATCATGTGTTATGAACTTGCATTGTCCCCTATATCAAATACATTTATTGGAGTACAATGATGAAACTGTTACTACTCAGTGGTGGATGAAGTACTCAATTTTGTTACTTAAGTAAAAGTCTTAAAGTACCCATTTAAAAATATACTTAAAGAGTAAAAAGTAAAAGTATTTGATGCAGATTTTGAGATCTAATAAAGCTTCAAATTGACTAATTTTGATAAAGATTTGTGTTGAAACAACTGATTTTATTAGTATATTTTTGCTTGCTTAAACTATCAACGTGTTAAAAATGACCCCCTCAACCTTTTTGGCAGGTCTCAAACTACAATAAAAAATACTTTTCAGTCCAGTTAAAAATGCAGTGCAATAGAAACCTCCTCTTAAATGTAGTGAAGTAAAAGTAAAAAGTATTCACTGTATATTTTCTTAAGTAAAATACAGATACCCAAAATATACATTTAGGTACTGTACTTTACTACTTTTACTTTGTTATGTTCCACCACTGTTACTACTACTACTACTACTGCTACTATTCTTCCTCCAATTTTTGTCACTAAAATCACTAATATTACAACAACTAATAAATCATATGTTTTATTAAAGTTAAACTAATTATTTTTGCTACTGATGACATTCTGTTCCTCATTGGACCAGAGGCCGTGTGCAACCTTCAACAATTGCCTATTAGTTTGAATGCCACGCTGTAAATGTAACAGCTAAACCTATTTAGGATGTCTCTCTCATGAAGACTCACCATTTACCAACATCCTCATGATTCACTGCATTTAGAGCCCTATTTATCAGCAGTCGCCCTTAAGCCACAGACTGTAACCATATGAAATAAAACCGTTGTAGACTGAATCCTTTGTTTTGAGTGAATTGAGCAGTCATAAAACTCAGCTGAAAAGACTCTTTCAAAAACGCTATACAAACAAGCCTTGTAAAGTTGCTCCTCTACCAAAACACACTAAACGAGTGGTTTTCAAACTGTGGTGTGGTTACTGGTATGGTTTCTACCATTACATGACCGTTTAGTGTTTAAAATCTTTAAAGTGCTCATATTACACTGCTTTCTGACCTCAGTTATAATGTTGTTTCCTCATCAAAAACATACCTGGAGTTTTGTTTCATTCACATGTTTAACATACTGATCCTGCATGTGTCAATGAAACAAAACACAACTCCAGGTATGTTTTTGAGGAGGTAACAACAAATAACATGGCTTAAAGCTCAAAGAGTCCATTTTCCATAATATAGGACCTTTAATTAGAAGTCTAACTACCTGTGTGGTGTACTCAGGAGGTCACAATATTTCATTTTTGTGTTATTTTTATAATTTTGTGTTATTTATATAATTTTTTCTGAATGAAAAAAGTGAAGTGACATGTAGCCAGATTAAATAGAATTTTTAAAAAAGCTATGTTATATGTTTTTTGGACTTTTTAAAATCTAAAATGGTCAATTACTTATATTGTGGCCACTTAACTGAACCTGATAATAGATAATAGATATACTGAATAATTTTGATATTCTTGTTTATTCTGCATTAAAATAGAGATTTTAACCTGGTTTAGAACATACTTAGTCCTTGTTTATTCCGTTTTTTCTGCGTTGTGTTGATTTTAATGACCCTTTTGCTCTGTCTGTCTATTTTATTGTAATCCGCTTTTAGCTCCATAGTTTAGGAAAGATTTATATTTTTGTCAGGTCTATTTGAGTCTGCCAAAGAGACTAAAATTATTCGTCAAACTTGATAAAAGTATTTGCCGTAAACAACTGCATCTTTATTACACGAAATGGCTGTGTCTATAAAACTCCTAATAGACCTGTTTGTCTCATAATGGCCTCAGTGAGACGCTCTAAAATTGATAATGGACCTCACAAAGTAATAAATATGAGACATTACTCACACACTGGCCTCATCATTTAGCAGTGTGGGGATGTTTCTAGAGAAATGCTTTATCTGCAGATGTGGCCAGACTTGACCCCAGCACTGCCTGTATCTACTAACACTAGAATGAGAGGAGCTATGACTAATCAGTATTTCCTTTAATTCAACTTTGATGTCTTTAATCATCTCATCCTTGGAGCTTGTGTTAAACTGCAGAAAAGATCAGAGCAAGCATGTACTTAGACTTTACATAAGTATAAGCACATATTTATCCTGCTCTTTTATTTGGGCTTTTCCTGTCTGGGGGCAAAATGGCAAATCTTCTGCCTCCCACATTGCAGTTGTTGTAGTATTAGCAGCAGCAGTAGTAGTAGTAGTAGCAGTAATAGTACTAGTTCTAGTAAAAGCAGTACAGTATTAAGACTGTTCAGTGTTTGCAGTTTTAGTAGTTCTGGTAAGTCTCTACTAGGTATAAGTATTGTAGGATTAGTAGTGGTTCCAACTGCTTGGCACTTCACAGACTTATAGTTAAATACAACATGTTTGCTTTTACCTTTTTATCAACTTTTTATATATATATATATATAATTCCTAAAATTTTAATTAGACATAGACTTTATTGATCTACATGGGAAATTATTTGGACAGCTCACACACCACAGTAAATTATAATAACAAAGAGCAAAAATATAATTGGTAATAATAAATTCAAAATAATCCGCAAAAATAGCAATGAGAATGGTGACAGATAAGGCAAAATTATATAATTGTGTATGTACAACTTAAAGTAGAAATATAGAAATATAGTAATATAAGATACATACATCTGGGCTATATACAAGAGGTGGGTAAGGAGATACAGTGCAAAGATGAACTAGTGATTGACGTGACATATGGTTATCTATTACATAAGGATGGGTTGTCATTTAGAACCACCATAGCCATGCTTTATTCTAATTTCACATCTGGTATAGACTATTTTTAGCCCAAGTTTAGGCCTGATTGTCTGGGTTTAGATCTGGTACTAATCAAAAAGTGAAATATTATCTTAGGTGGTACTTAATATTCGTTCAATGCTGTAATGTTCATTTTTTGGTGATTATTTATGTTTAGATTTGTTTGTATTGTGATTTTAATGTCTTTCATATTCTGTAAAGCATCTTAAATTACTTTGTGTAAGAATTGTGCTATACAAATAAACCTGCCTTGCCTTACTTGGTGTGAAAAGTTTAAGAAACACTGATCTAAGCTATTATCCCAGATTGGAGGCAGCAGTAACATCACAATGCATTTGAATAATTATGTGTATTAGTGTATTAAGATTACAGAAGTTAATGATGGGCATATTCTCTTGTTTTGAACAGATGCGGGAGCTGTCTAAGCACCAGGTGGAAGTGTTACTGGGACCTGGAGAGCCACCTTTGCGTTGCCGGTAAAGATGAGTCAAAGCACAACCTGCTGGAGGTGAGAAAGCCTGTGTTATCTTTGGTAAATGGCAGATGCCTCCAGGATCTCTTAATATTAAGAGCCTTAGACATAATCCACACAAGTGCAGCTTACTGTAAGGATTTGAGACACAAGTCTGGGGAATGTGGCAACATTATTCAGTGGTGTAACTTATTGAAACATTTTAAAATCTAAACTCTCATTTTTTGTAGCAGTAGTAGCAGCAGTAGTCGTAGTAGTAGTAGTGGTAGTAGTAAAAGTAACAATACTAGTTGAAGCAGACATAGAACGCATCAGTATCATTATTATTATTGTTGTTATTAATATAACTAGTAGTAATAGTAGTAGTAGTACTAGTAGTAGTAGTAGTAGTAGTAGTAGTTAAATAGCGGTGTGGTGGTGGTAGTGGTGGTAGAAGTAGGTGTTGTTGTAATTGTAGTAGTAGGAGTAGTAAAAGTAGCATCACTACCGGTAATTGAAACAGACATAGCATCAGACATAGCATCAGTAGTAGTATTAGTAGTACAGTAGTAGTAGTAGTAGTAGTAGTAGTAGTAGTAGTAGTAGTAATAGTAGTAGTAGTAGTTAAAGTAGCGGTGTGGTGGTAGTGGTGGTAGTAATAGGTGTTGTTGTAATAGTTGTAGTACTTGTTGTAATTGTAGTAGTAGTTAAAGTAGTATCCCTAGTTGAAACAGACATAAGTAGCATCAGTAGCAGTAGTAGTAGTAGCAGTAAAAGTGACATTACTGTTAGTATTTTTGGTAATATGGTAATAGTGATGGGGCACAAAACTAATTTACCTAGTTCCCTCATTTACTTGTGTAGGATTCTTCACTTGTAACTTGACTACAGTACTGTAGGCTGCAGCAGTGAAATGTATTTTCTGGGGAGTGTGTCTTTAAGGTCTTTTCCTTGACCTCCTCTTGAGTTACTCTGTTTAGTGCTTTGGTTTTGAAATCTCAGCATGTGGAAGATTACTCTCCCTGTGTTGCTATTTTTGCTCAAGAATTATTACTCAACTGTCAGGACTTGTTTGTTGCCTGGAAATAAATACGCCCAGTATTGTCTCCCATGCTTCTGTTTTAACTGGGAGTCTGTACAAAGGATTATGGCGATGTTTGTGTGTGGACGCAAAGCCTAATTAGCTGTGAACTAGTCTGTAAAGCAAACAGTACAGCGTAAAGTTCTGCCACGGGCTGGTAATGATGCTGTTTATTTAACACCACCATTTAACTAGATCTGTCATTGTGTGTCAATTTGTCTGTGGATTGAGAACATTCAGAAAACCGTATTTTGACAGCCACAATAACCAAAAATGTAATGGATGCCATAGATTGCAGTTTTACAAAATTAGCCTCTCTAATTACTTACTTATGTTTAAAAGAAAACATTGTAGATGTAATACAACTGTATAAGAGCAAAACACAATTAATTAAATATGTAACATAATACATGCTTTCCATAAACAATACATTATGGATCTAATAGGTTGACAGAGGAAATAATGAATGAAGCACTGAAAACAGGATCATAAGACTGTTATATAGTTTTCCATTTACAATCAATAGATGTTTTATTATTTATTGGCACAACTCTTTAGTGTTACATAATTGTATAGTATTAAAAATACATTGGCCTCCTGTGAGGTTATGTCATGCTTCTTGGGACCTTTAAATGGCTCGGTGGGAGGTAGTTCTCGGAAAAATTCTACTTCTATTGTTCTTTTCTGGTCGTGGTGGTCCTGTGATGTTAAAGTAGCACAATACAGCTCTCAAGTCTTACCGAACATTTGAGGAGCAGCTGACAAGAGCCTGAGTCAGTCACACAGTCACACCTCCTGCTCCTTTAGGCCCAGATCTGCTGGTCTGAGGCTGACTATAAAAACTCCACAGGAACTCTACAGTCTGACGTCCAGTGAGACTTTAAATAAACGCTTTTATCACACCCTCACGCCATGACTTTACACTGTTCTGTTTGCTTTACAGACTAGTTTACTGTTAATTACAGTTTACATCAAGACACAAATATCTTCTTAATCCAATCTTAAAGTGTTGGGCCAAGTTTAAACAAACTACTGTCAAACTACAACATTAGCAAGCTGTTTATATGGCTTTGTGAAGGACTTAGTCAGCAAAACCACATGTCTTGCCTTAGCTGCAAAAGGGAAAAATGCACATAGATGGCTACATGTAGGGTTTAAGATTAATTGCAACTAAATCACAATTTTAAAATCATTAGGCTGTAGTCATTAAAATAGAATACCCCTGTTATGACCTAAAAATGAATCAAACACTAATCTAATTCTTCATTGATGATTTCTTGTTTTTTTAGATACTTAGAATGGGGGAAAGGGGGAAAAGTGCCCAAACATAACAAGCCCATTTTGTAAAACCATCCATCTAAAAATCCTCTGTAGTCTTAGGTTTGCCCTCTACAAAAAATGTATCAGTTTCACATTTCAGTCACTCCTCATGGATGTGTTTAAAATGTGCACAGTGAACAGAGTCATGATATTTGGATTTTCACAAATCTAATAATTGCAATACTTGTCAAAAATCACAGTTTGATATCGTTCAAAATTGTTCAGCTCAGCGCACAGTTTCTTAAGAATGAAAACTCAATCAGACTATAGTAATGTAGGTCAGTGTGGGATGGAGAAGAGGAAGACGAGGTGGTGTTCCTGTCTGCTGGAACCATCATGGTGTCCGGCGCGGTTTGTTTTTCTACTCCTTCATCACATCTCCATTTGAAGCTATTGTTGCTTCGCTATGAGCCAGAAATCACTGTCTCATTTCCTGCTGCTTTAGATAAACAGGACAGGTATTTTGGGGTTTGCGGATGTGTGTGGAGAACTCTATTGTTTTCTTAAGTACTTTATGGCCTTGGTTCTGAAAATGTGGGATGGGTTGGGATGGGCTATAGGCAGGATTCTTCTGCTGCTACTCAGTGCTAATCCAGGTAATCCTATGGCATGTTGGGTGTTTTGGAGATGTTTCTATCAATATGGGTTATCCCAGTTTTACCTCTTATTATAGTTGGCTTGTTTGACTATAGGTGGCTGTCTTGGTAGAGTTAAACAAATATATTAACAGTTTTATCACTTTTAGAGAATAAGTACTATACTGGTGCTATAATGCAGACTTATTGCAGGTACTGGGTCACTTGTAATTTTCCCACAGTTCTAATACAGAGCATTGTGCCGGGCTAACTGAACAATTTCCTCTCATTAATTTTGGCAGTGATCATTAATTATTTGCTATATGGATTTCCATTTTTTAATCAACACCGTCCTTGAAAAATCTTTAGTGTGAATCTTTAAAGTGCCCATATTACACTGCTTTCTGACCTCAGTTATAATGTTGTTTCCTCATCAAAAACATACCTGGAGTTGGGTTTTGTTTCATTCACATAAGTTTAACAGTTTGCATATTTAGTAGAGTTTTTTGCTCAAACAGGAAACACTCTGCTCCACCTGGTGATGTCATGTGGTAATAAAGGAAGTGCTCCATTGTGTTTTTAAACTCCATACACCTTCACTACAATCATTTGGATAATTTCAACTCTGGAATTACAAGTCTTTACTGAACAAAAGGTAAAACGTAGCTGTTATCTTGAAAAATACTGCTTCATGACATCACCAGATAGAACAGAGCCAGACTAACAATAAAGAGTTACTCAAACATGTGTGAATGAAGTAAAATACAAATCCAGGTATGTTTTTCATGAGGTAACAACATTCTAACACGACTTAAAGCTCACAAGAGTCAATTTTGCTTAATATAGGACCTTTGCTGTGAAAAGAAGCATAATCATTGTTCTGTCTTTTCCTGTGTGTAGGATGCTGCATTTTGTCCCAGCTTGGTGGCCACGGAAGTTCCCCCGTCTCCCTCGGGCATGTCCCAAGACTTTACCCTGTTTCTGAACAACATGGAGGAGGTATGGCAGACAGACACACTTGGAAATGGTCCAAAAGACGTGTTGTGAAAATGATTGGAATAAACCCCAGCATATGGTGTGTTTGCTTCAAGCCGAGTTAAACACAGATGGATTCTTTGGGGTCAATAAATGAGCCTGGCTGAGGGCTGGTTGGTGTTATGAGCCAGATGAAACATAAACAAGCCAAATTTTAGATACAAAAAATGTTCTTCTAAATTTTACTTTTTCTCTTTTTACCAATAAGCATGAATGTGTATTGAAACTGTCTATGTATAAAGGATTGATTATAATCTGACCCAGTTGTTCAGCCAAACTAAAAAAAAAACAAAAATTCTTACACTATCCCAGTTTTACTCCTTCAACTATATCAACGCTGATTATTATTACATTACTCAGTGGCTAGCACTCATGCCCCACAACAAGAAGGTTTTGGCTTCAACTCCCCGTGTCTGGATGGGTTTCCTCTGGCCAGTTTGATTAGCCCAGCATCTGACCAAGCCTTATCCCAGTGACATTGAAGGATGCAGAGTACAATACAGTTTATTTTAACCTTAACACGTGCCACAATAAAGAGATAATCTAATAAGGTTATGCTTGATCTTTAATCTGTCCTGGAAGATACATTTTCTGCAATACTTTTTATTATTATTATTTTTTTAACCAATAAGCATGGATACTTATTGAAACTGTCAACTAGGTCTGTACCATAGTAACAAAATATAAAAGATGTAAAGTGCACTGTATCAGATAGAGCATTGCACACAACAATATTTCTGAGTAATTCAATAAGAGGTTGAATAAGTGCTTTCAAAAGAAGGCGTGGTTTCTCATGTATCTCCTCAAAGCCGTGAAACAGCATTTTCTGCCCCTGGAAGATGAGACCCGGCATACTGGATTACTAAAACACTTCTGAATTAAGAGGGATACAACCTTTGGTATGCTTTCCACAGGAAAACTGTTACAACATAGCAGAAAGCAGAGGAAGTTTACTTTAAAGGTCCTATATTACACAAAATTGTCTCTTGTGAACTTTAAGCCATGTTAGAAGTTTGTTACCTCATAAAAACCTGGAGTTGTTTCATTCACATGTTTAAGTAATCCTGTGTTATTAGTCTGTCTACATCCCCAAAACTCAAACCCCGCCCCGCCTTGTGATGAAGCAGTAGTTTTTCGATCAGTAGTTTACCTTTTGTTTACCTTTTGTTTAGCACAGATTGGCAATTCCAAGATGAAATCATCCAAATGATTCGAGTGAAGGTGCATGAGTTTGAAAACACAGTGGAGCACTTCCTGTATTACCCCATGTGTTTTCAGTTTTAGTCAAAAATCTCAGCCTAAAAAATCTAAATTAAACATGTCTAAATGAAACAAAACATAACTCCACTTATTTTTTTGATGAGAAAACAACATTATAACAGATGAGAAAATAACGAAATATGGGCCCTTTAATATAAATGTTTGCAGGCAATGACATGTCATAATCCTCCCATAGACTTTTTAGATTTGTACATGCTTGTACTTTTGAGCCTGTATATGTAGAGTTCTTCATCTTCCTGAGTAATTGTCATTATCTAGCAGGGCTGCAGGATTAATCTCAAATTAATCGAAATCGCACACTAATTTCTTCCACAAACACCTAAATATCCTCTCTTATTTTGCATAAAAATAGCTAACCCTGTAGTTTACATGTCGACAAACATGTTCTAATATGTGATTCTTGTATTCATTTTCAGTTCATATTTAAGTCTTTTTGTCAACTCCTCTGAACGTGTTTAATATGTGAACTTTGAACAGAATCCAATTATTAAAACATAAACCGCAATTGTATTTTTTTTCACAAATTGTTCAGCGCTATTATCTAGTCTTCTTTCTAGTCACACATCAGACAGTTCAGGTCTTAGCTCACGGATGCTGTAAGAAAATGGTGTCCCTCTTTTGCTCAGACCTCTTTATTGTGCAGTGGCTTTAATGGTATTTTGTATGTGTCTGTGGTCTCTACCTGAGATATGTACTTGTCAGCAGCTAGCTCAAGCAGCACTCCCTCAGTTCTGTTAATTTTTAATTCGCCCTGCTGCTTCCCAAATCAATTTTATACAACTCTTATTCTCATCCTTAATCCACTCCAGAGGTTTATCCCACATCAGTGATAAGGACTTGTGAGGATCTTTTCTAAATTCCAGCGCTGAGTAGTCGCCAGGCGTGGTCCAACCGTCACACGCCTCACCCCGACTGGCCTTTAGTGCAGTTTCTATGGTGACAGACACTAGTCACATACAAATGTACCCATAAACACACACGGGCGAACCGCAGCTACACTGGCCAAACGTGCAGTTAGGTTTTATTATGAAAGTTTACGCAAGCCGACAACTGTCTTAATGTCAACAGTGAGTCAAGAGTAGAGAATAAAATGTCACTCGAGTTTATTCTTGAAAAGTAGCCATGAAAAAATTCCCACAGTTTTGAAATACACTGATCATTACATCATTACCCACTGTGTGTTATTGATGGCTATAGTAAAATCTGATGTGACAACCTAATGATTATGCAGTATTGACGAGAGACATGTGGGTGTGGTGGTTTAATTGTTTGTGTAAAGCATTTTGAGTTACACGATATGTATGAAAAGCGCTTTATAAATAAAGTTTGATTGCTGGATTGATTAAGAGCTCTGATTTTGGACATGATCTGACCCATTTGTCCAACCAATTACTAAAAGAACTAAAACTCTTACATTATCCCAGTTTTGCTCCTTCTAATATATCAACTTTGAGAAAAAGATTCCACTCATTACTCACTGGCGAGCAATCATGCCTCAGAGCAAGAAGGTTTTGGGTTCGAGTCCCTGTGTGTGGGTGGGTTTCCTCTGGCCGATCCAGTTACCCCAGCAAACCCAGAAAACCCAAAACATGCAATAGTTCAAATCCTTCTGTTAAGGTAGTACAAGTGACCAAGCCTAGCCCCAATGGCACTGAAGGATGGGTCAAATGCAGAGGACAAATTTTGGGTACTGTACAGTTTACTCTAACCTTAACATGTATCACCAAGAAGAGATAATCTAAAGGTTATGCTTGATCTATCTTTAATCACTTAGTCTGTGGAAGATACAGCATTTTCTGTAATCCTTAACACTTTTATAAATTGTAAACACTTTTCCACAAATATGAAATCCTAACTTAGCCTTAGACAAAGTGTTTTTAAAGTATTCAGCAGCAAGCAGTTTCAAGAGCCTTGCTTCTCCGACTAGACAGAAGAAATAGAAAAACAATCCGTCAGTGCGTATTTTTTAGAGTTAGAAAGAGCCTGTCAAATCCTTGAAGAAAATAGCAAAGCCCTGGAGAGGCTGATCAAAGTGGACCAATTTAAGATGGCGGGATTCTCCGGTGATTTCAGCCACTCCTGGACTCACCTCTCTTGTGGTTCTGGACTCTAACTTTCACCAGATTGCAGTGGTGCTCAATAGCCTTCCCCAATGACTCGCTGAGGTGTGGGAGTCCAGATGTTTATGAATATGAATTTTGAATGAATTGCATCTTTGGCTGGCAGGGATGATTATTTCATTTTCCAGCTAACTATGTTGGAGTTGCCAATTGTTAGCAGACGGGTTTGAAAAAGATTTTAAATTACCACGGCTTGCTTTATAGTCTTGTTATTGTGCAGTACGTATTTCTTTACATGATTGTTGTAACAGGGGAGGGGTTTGATCTGTGACTTTGGTCTGACCACCTCAGTCTGATCCTAGTTAAATTCTGTACTTTCCCTCTACGCTGTGTGTTTTAAAATGGTTGTCGCAACGAGTGGTGGAAGAAGTATTCAGTTTTGTTACTTAAGTAAAAGGACAGATACTAAAGCAAGAAAATTTGCAAGTAAAAGTATCACAAGAAAAAATCTATTTAAATTAAAGTATTAAAGCACACAATTTAAAATATGCTTAAAGAGTAAGAAGTAAAAGTATTTTGCGCAGAGTTTTAAATCTAAGAGAACTTAAAAATGTATTGATTTTGGTCAAGATTTTTGCTGAATTTTGTTCAACAGAAGCAACTGAATTAATATTTTTTTTTTCCCTAGCTGTTTTTATTTCTATATCTTACTTTTACTTTGTTACATTCCACCACTGGTCAGAGCATATCTTAATGTTTCTCAGAGTTCCTACAAGTCTCATTAACCTCTGAGAGCAAAGTTTTTATTGCAGATTTGTGAACAGACAATTTCGACACATTTCTGAGACTTCTGTAGTTGTAATTCTCCACTATTATGTCCATTTCCTTAACATCTGCAGGATGACTGGTAGCTTTCAAATCCTTACAAATGGATGCTTTCTTCCTTCTAACAAAACAATTTACAGGACAAAATGTTCACTTAGTGCCAAAAAAACATTGAAACTGTTAACAGAGCATTTCTGCATTTGCATGGTGTTACTTCCTGTCTATGGTGTAGTGTTGAATGCTTTACACTTTATATTCTAACCCATGGTTGTTGTATTTAACAGGGCGAGCAGCTGGAGTGTGACTTCGGGACAGATCAGCGTTATGAAGCCACCTGGTTGAACAGTTCGGCTGTCAAGTGCAGTGGCGTAACAGTGAGTGCTCTATAGGAAGACATTTTGTACTTTCCTTTTCCCCGGTCACCACTTTGTTTATGTTTCAAGTAGGAACAGAGTTGACAAGAGTGCTATACCCTATACTCCTGTGTTATTAGTTTTACAATAAATACATTTGCACGATGTAACTTTTCTGTTGCATAGCTTGACATTACATTAATATCTCCATGGTGACGCCAACAAGTTACATGTCAGATCTGAGGCAAGGCGAATCCAATCAGTTTTGTAATCAGTTTTGAGTCATTTTTGAGTGTCCAAACACCACTATATAAATGCATTAATAATCACAGTTAGAATGTGAGTTTTTCGATGTATTTTAATGCTAAATAGAACTTTAATATCACTGTATAACATTCCAGACAATAACATCTCTATGGGGACAAGCAGGTAGTGGACCCCTATCAGAAAAGTTACATAATGTACCTTTGCAATGATTGAATTCTTAGAAATTACCAACCAAAATCCCTATGTCATAAAATAGCTTCAGCAGTTAAGGCATGCTACTTATTATAGTGTTTTTCACATAGGATTAAATGATGTGGCATTGTTTTGTTGTCTGTTTTTAACTTGTTTGAATGCAGTTTAAATCCCTGATTAAACAGACTATTATTATCACCGAGACAGCATGTGGGAATTAATGCATGCAGGGCTAAAATTATACTCTCACGCACACAAAGATAACAGGCATGTCTCCCCATGTTTTTATTGTTCCATTTATATCCCCATAGCTGTCCACTCACCAAAGGACTCAAGTTTACTACCTGAATCTACGCAGAGCTGGTGGCTCTGATGTATTCATAGACACACCCAAGCCAATGAAAGGTAAGTTATACCAACAGCAGATCTGAAGATAGTGGAAAAGTCTTTGTTAGCATTGTTAGCCATGCTTTAGTGATTTGCACACTTTTCACAGAGGGTGACCCGACCAAAACCATTGATTTTTCTCAGTTTTACACGAGAAATGTCCCAGATGTCTATTTTAACCAATCTGATCCCCACCAACAGTAAAGAGAGGCATATAGTCATTTGTTTAGCTAAACTACAGAAAACTGTCCTTGAAAATCAGCATAAGCAAAAAAAAAACACAACAAAAACAAAAGTCCCTCTGACCCACTCGAGAATCGACAATGTTAGATGATATTTTCATAATTTTATTATAGCTACCAAACATCCCAACCTGGGTGTTCTAGTATTGAATTTTGAATATCTGGTCAGCCTATTTTCACACAAAATACTGTTTACAAATGTGTTTTGCTTGAATCTAATCTTGACCAAACTAGATCTAAAGCAAGGTATGAAATAATCTGATCAAAGGCATTTTGAATAAGGACAGAGCAATGAAGAAAGAGACTATGACTAATCTAAGTCTGCATCTGAATCCAAGATTAACTAAACCAAGACTAAATAAAACTAGGATGTCACTAGAACTAAACCTAAACCAAGCAAGTTAATTTGGGCTAATCCAGGACAAGACTATTGATACTTTGCAGTGACATCACGCTAGTGGTTTTCTGCCTGTATGCTTATGGTACAATGTTCAGTAGTTACCATGGTGACACAATGCACACATTAGCGATAACCACCAGAAAGTTTAAAGATAGTCTGATAAAACAAAAATGTAATACAAAATTGAATTAAACAACACATTTTCAGGAGCCTGTGATCAATACGAGTATTCGTGATCCTGTTTAGGAGTTTGATTTTCTGCAAAAAAGTAAGAGTGACTAATTGACCTGAAACTGTTGTGACTGTAATGTTATTTGAAATGAATTTGTTTAACAGCACAAATCAGTTCACTTCCTGTAGCTGCAACCCAGTCAGTTCTTTATGGTCAGATTGTGTTAAAGTAAAACTCTGATTAAAGTCTAACTTTAATAACAATGCCTCAGACAGAGCAGTGCCTTCATTTAGCATCACAACCTCAGGAACTGTTGATAATATCAGCTGCAAACTCTCAATAGTAGACCTAAACCAGCCCAAATCCATGACAAAACCTGGTCCAGAACTAAACATGGACCAAACCAGTGAACCAAAACTGGAACAAAACATATTAAAATATTTCTAAACCTGGATTTAAACCAAATAAGACCAGAAGAAATATGTATACTACTACTGGGACCCCCAACACACCAAACCACTGAATGATAGTGGATTTTTTGACAGGTGAAAAAAAGAACACAATTATTGTAGCTATGCTTCACTGGCTCTCTGCATTTGCCTATTCCCAAATTCAACACAATTCTGACGTCGGCTGCCTCTGCTGCTCCCAAATTGCACTGCACCTAAGCATGAATATTTTCAATTTGATTAAAGCTGTTGAAAAATGAACTAGAGGACAAACAGTGCTGTCATATACAATAATAAATGCTCATGTAATAGACACGTAGTTTGCCAAATAATACTCATTTAGCATAATAGTATGCAGCCCGGCTTTGTAAGTGCAGTTAAGGATTATAGCTGACACAAGGACTGCAATTTGAGGTGTAACGGCGGCTCTTTAAAAGCTTTATCATCACTCTTTGTTGGAAAATACAATTTAAGCTCCATGACTACATAATGCAAAGTGGCATACATTTTGTTCACCTTGCCGTGTTGTGTATAGAGGCCCTAAGACAAACCAATCTGAAGTCTAGGCATACCCCAGTCCCAGATGTTGTTGTTGAATGTGTGCAGTGAATACAACTGGCTAGCATGGCAATGCACTTTTGCTAACATGCAGAGTCATCAAAAATTTAAAGTGCATTTTTATTTTTTTTATCACTTGCATGCAGGCGGTAAGATTTGAATTGTGCTTGCAAATGCATGCACAGATGCACATGTGGTGATACGAATGGGTTTTCTCACTGGGAGGCACATTGGAATATGAACATAATCATCTGTTTGGAGCAGGCTTTGTTCTCTTCCACTGTTTTTTTCAAGTGGATTTTTATAGCCATGAATATATCATCCTCTAAAAATGCTTATGCCTGTTCTTGGCGCGCACAGCACATATGGTACTAATATGAAAGTGGCCCAATCAAGCCAGACAAACCAAATTAGCTGTAAATAATGTCTGCGTTACAGTAATTGCCCCTGTTAACATTATGTTTCTGTCTCACCAGTGGAGGTGTACAACTGCGCGGTGGGCAGCTCTGACTGCTCCCAGTGCTGGGGCAGAGAGGACCAGGGTCACCTCTGCGGTTGGTGCGACAACAGCTGTAAACCACGAGACGACTGTCAGCCAATCAGAGACCAATGTCCAGCCCCAGAAATCTACAAGGTATGTGCACATTCTGTAGAGTACAAAGCAGAGGAGAATGGGGTCAAACAGAAAATTTATGGAGCAGTAAATTCAGTTATGGGCATAGTAAAGCTGCTTTATTGTTATTGAAATCATTTTAAGAAGTAAGTAAATTCCATGGTCACATACTTTAGATGTCACTCCAAAACATTACCTACACACAAATCTCTCCTTAGTACTTGGCACTTATTCTGCATCCACTACCAAACATGCGATCACTACCTGCCTACTGAGCTAAAATCATTTAAACAACAATTCAAATCATCTGCCAATAGTCACACTAGAAGTCTGTCACAATTTCAGTGGGAGTCATTCCAGATTGATTTTTTGTGTGTCTATTCTCTTAACGTGGCTTGTACCATGTTAAGTACTGTAGCTGTATGTATCCAGTTACCCCATGTCTGATTACTGCCTTTTGCTTCTGTGGCCTCTCTCTCCCCTCTGGCTCTGTTTCCGAGCTGTAAAATGGTGAATCATGGGGTCAGTGTGTAGCTGTAGTGCCCTGTGCCCAGCCTGTCCCATGTCAGCTGCTCTGGGACTGTCTGAATAGACTCTCATTAAAACGCTTGGTTCAGTAATAACACTAACACTCACTTACAACCACTTAACCCTCCGGGGACATGGCCCAAGAAGATGTGCAGTCAGTGAGGAGGGCATGGGAACACCTACTGCCCTGTCCAGCCTCTCCAAAGGGGATTGGTTCAGTGTGTTGGCTCATCGCAGCATCTAAAAGAAAGCAAACAAGAAACAGCAGTGGTTTGTGGATTTGAGGCCAAAATCTGAGCAAAACCACATTGGCAAAAAAGAGTGTTTATTTTACACAGGATGTAACTGTGGGAACATCAGATGGGGTAGAGTTGTCATGCACAGTGGGTATCTTCAGAGGTGACAGTGAAATAAAATAAGAACATGCTTTTAGTTGTAGCAGCAGTGGTACAAAAATACCACAGTAAAAAGAACAGTTTTCTATATTACTGTAAAAACGTATAAGAAAGGACATTAATGGAATACTTAAAGGTGCACTGTGTAAGGGTCCGTCACCAGCTTTTGCCATAAAGATGTTTTTGCTCCACAGTATGATATTAAAGGTATCTTGCTTGAGATAGATCAGATCTGTGGAGAATCAGTCCTGCTCATAATAATGGATGTTTTCAGTTACCCATCAAATTCAATACATACAGAATAGTTTACATTTAATGCTATAATGTATACAAACCTTTTATTATTTCACTTATAATTTCACTTGCTATTTTATGATTTTCATGGTTTTGCATAATTTGATTTTACTGGTTTTATTGCGGCACGGTGGCTGAGTGGCAACACTCAAGCCTCACAGCAAGAAGGTTGCGGGTTCGATCCCCGGGTCGCCCGGGCCTTTCTGTGTGGAGTTTGCATGTTCCTCCCCGTGTCTGGATGGGTTTCCTCCGGGTACTCCGGTTTCCCCCATCAACCCAAAACATGCCCGCACCCCTATGAGATCCTCCTGTGGGCTCACCACCTGCAGAGGGGTTCATAGGGGGGGTCAGGTGCTATGAGTATTGGGCAGCAAGCTGCCCCCGCGACCCAGCCGGATTAAGCGGGAGAAGATGGATGGATGGTTTTATTGTTTCAGGACTGTTATGATCAAATTTCATTTTATGGTCACTGTCCAGCACTTTGGAAACTGTTTTGTTTGTAAAATGTGCTATATAAATAAAATGGATTTGGATTTGGATTCCAGGCAAAATTCCCAGCCGAACATGATTGTGCAATCTTTTTTTTTTTTTTTGTGACATTTGAAATAAAGAAGCTCATTAGTCACCTATTACAAATAAAATAAAATAGATCCCTTCTCAGATTAATAGAGTTCAGTGCGTCGCTCATTGATTCTGCAGAAATTCACAATGATTGTCAGCCCCCTGTGATATTTTATTTCCTTAATTTTTTTCCAACACAAATGTCTCTGATTGGCTAATCCACCTGTCAATAACTCCCATTTGAAAACTGTGTGATTCACCAGTGATCAGACTCATATCTTTGTAAAGTATTGAAAGAGTGTGTATTCTGATTCCCAGGCAACCTTAAAAACCAATTACGAATCACTATTTCTGATCCATGGTAAAACTGTAATTCATTCAACACTTCTAATTTCTGTTTTTGAGCAAGGCTTCCATTTATTCCAAAATTTTCAAAAAAGGCAATCATGTAATAAGGCTTTTTCAGGAGCCAATTCAAAATTATGATTAAATTTATTAGTTTTTCATTAGTCACAGCCTTGCACACAGGCCCATCTTCTGCCAACACACTGTACGCCCTATCAGCACCACCACGGGAGTCGGTCATGGGAAGCACGGCTCACATGAAGACCAGTTGGCCCTGAACTTCCTGTAGATAAAACCTGAGAGAAAACACACAAAACAGAACAAAGCAACCAGACACGCACAGACACACAGACAAAAATACACACGCAGTTCCTCCCAATCTGTCCCAACAAACAGGCCATATTGAAGCGTTCATGATTATTCCCTAATTCTGCGTAGCTGTCTGCAAACTGTGACTAACGGGATGCACTGTGAGAGACTAACTTCAGTGGACTCCTTCGGTGACTCAAGTTTCACTGTTGGCGAACGCGTGGGTGCACCATTGTTACGGGCTTGTTCACACACACACACACACACATGCACACGCACACTGGCTGGATCTCAGGGGAGGCATGCGAAGAGACGATGGAGGGGTTGTGGTTCTCTGTTGTGAATGATGCAACGCTTTGACGATCGTGTTTTTTTTTTGTTTTTTTTACCAGACTATCCACAAGGGTTAGGGTCTGTAGTTCCCAGGCTTTTAGAGAGAAAGCCAGTCTCACCACCAAAAATTCACTTACCTACCAGCCTGGCACTGAACGCCACATTGAGACATTGTTTGGCCAATAAGATAAATGCAATACAATATGTTGTGGTTGTCAGAGATGTAGTAAGTACCCCAAATGTGTATTTCTGCAGAACACTGTTATTTCACAACAGTAATAGAAAAAATGCAACTAAATCAATATTTATAGAAAATATATTTAGGGCTGTTTTCTTTCTAAGGTCTGTCACTGCACAATACACTACTGTCATCACTGTTACTTCTGCTATTGTGGCCTTAAAAACTCTCTTCACCCTTAGTGCTTATTTCACTAAAAGGTGAGGGTCTGCTACTTGCTTTTCTCCATGCCGATGTTATTTCTTTGCATGAAATGTTCCACAGTATGGCATTATACATATTTCCCTTGCCTTTGTTTAATTACAAGGGTTTTACAGCTCAACAATACCTTAAAAAACATTAATTCTTACCATGTGCAGGCTTGTTTCTCCATAGATCTGACCATTAACCTGTTTCCAGTGTGATTACCCAGTTTATTTCTGTACTGTGAAATAATCAAGACAAAGCACTAACAGCTTTAAGAAGACAAGCAAGTGGCAGACCTTCCACCAGAAAAGTTACGCAGTGCACTTTTAAAGGTGTGATTCTAGGACAATAAAATACTTTATAATTGGATGAACAGTACACAGCGGACTTGTTTGACCTTAAGAGCTGCTTATACAATATATCTCTAAGACCAATTTTACTCTAATGCATGGACAAAACTTGGTACATGAACTTTAACTGAAAGATAAATCATTTTAAACTATACTACTACTACTACTATACATACACCAATATTTGCTACCGATGTATCAAGTTACTTTGCATCCAAGCACAGTTTTATCACTTGTTTTGTCACATGCAATCTCACTCACAAGGCCGTTGTAACAAAATATCAATATCACAGAGGAGGATTTTATTACACTCTCAAGTGTGGCACACATAAAACTTAATTTAGACGAATGCCATCTGTACACTGCATTGACTCAGGCGATGAAGACATTTATTCTAATACCCACACAGCCAATGCTAGCCTAGTGTACGTGTGGGCTTAATAACCAACTATTATTTAAAGATACGGCCAAAACAGGAAGGACTGGACAGAGTTTGTACAAGACTGTGAGGAAAGACTGACTAAACATATTTGTTCTTAGGTAAAAACAAAAAAAAGAAAGCTAAAGATAAACAAATCTGTCCAAACTCAGACTAGACCAGAACTCTTTAGACTTAACCTTTTTGATCCACAAGGGAAATTATTTGGATACAGTAGCTCACACATCACAATATATTTTAATATATAAAAAAGCATCAATATAAATGGTAGTAATAATGCATTCAAAATAAGTAACAAAAATAACAAGACACCGGTGTCCAATAAGGCATGAGTATATAAATGTATATGTACAAGTAAACATTAATAATATAGAAATATAGTGGGATCAACAGCAGTTTCAATGCAAACCAAAAGTACCGAAAGAGTCAAAGTATTTGGAATTTAACGAGAGTGAGTGTGAGGTGCAGTACAGGGAGAAACATTTCCTGTTTTTGTGCTCACGTCCGTCTTGATCTGGCAGATGATGTTGAACTACAGTGAGCTGAAAGATGAAAGTGCTGACCTCATCTCTGTGTCACCAGTGAAAAGTAAAAGAACGAGAAACATATGGGATTTAGTTCAATATATTGCCTAAAGGTAGGACAGGAAAGCCCAGGAGTATTGTTCAGCTCCTGGTTGGGTTAGAGAGGCGAAATATTGTAAAATGTAAGCAATTTCCAGTTTTAAGTGAATTCATCTGCTGTTTCATAAATTTGACCCTGAGTCTGTCTTGTCAATATAAAAAAAAATTAATGCAGACTCTTTTGTCAATAGATTATAGTAAAAAATTGGAAGCTGAACCAATTCACAAAGCTTCCAATACAAAAATTGAAGGTATAATGTCTGTCACTTTTTAAATTGATATTTTTGATGTAGGTGTTGATGAATGTCAGCAGTGTTGGAAAGTAACTGAATACATGTACCGATAGTACATATTCTGATTACTATTTGTGAGTAACTGTATTCCAGTACGGTTACTTTTTCATTTGGTGGTATTCAGAAAACTTCAAACTCTATAGAACCAGTGAGAAAAATAGACAACACTGTTCTTGTGGTGTGTGCATGTGTAATTTTTCCTTCTCCAATGAGAAAGAACAAATGTTGAAACAAATTTTAATCATATGTTGAGTTTTTACACTATGATTAAAATGCAACTTGATGTGAAAGTATTCTAAGTATTCAGAATACAGTACTCTGGACCATGTATCAGAATACGTTACAAAATCCATTTTAATCTGGGTATTCAGTATTTTCTAACTAAAAACATTTTCAAAGTATTCTTCATATCACTCTTGGTCAGTAGTAAACATTATGGATGGAAGATGTTCAGGCTTTTCAACTACTTCTAAAAGAAATATAGTTGAGTTTCAGAGTTTGCTGTGCCTGCCATATTGTTGTTTCTCTTCTTAGTTGTAGCTGTGAATTGTAATAACTTCATAAAAAGGTCTTTATATTCATCAACCATCTGTCATCTTTGTACATTAAAATCTCAGGCAAACATACATATTTATCATATTTGTAAAAGTACCCCTTCATACTATCCTGGCTTTATAATACGACTGTTCTCTATATTTCTATTACTTTATTCACAGCACAGTACATATCAGTTTGCCCAACATAAGAACTCCTGGTGGTCTGAGAATATAATTTATTCGTTGAACGCGTTTAATAGCTTCATTCTTTCTGATGGAGGTTTTGTCACAGACACGTATTGGCAGAGTGAGATCTCCCCAGGGGCCTGCTGGAGTTTGCACTGTAAATCAGGGCTTGTGTGAGGTGTAAATGAACAACATGGCAGCCTGCGTCGATGTCAGTCCTCTATGGCACCTCCGAGACTCACAAGGAGTGCTGAGATGTATGATGGTGCTAATAAATAACTGCACCTACTCTGAGCCTGGTGCAGGAATACAGAGGGGCTATGTGCTGCTAGACATACTTATACACATATGTTCAGAGATACATAGGTTGATATGGTCTTCACACCAATTATACGATTTCCTAATGCTGTAACCATTATAGCAGAGGCGTAACAACAACAACAAGACTGAAATTGCAGGTTGTTTTGGGTGGAGAGGTGCAAATTTACCTATTACCTACTATTGCAAAATTCCATTCAGTACGTTTCTATGCTGCATTATGCTATTCTTAACAGCTTTTTTCTGCTTTATTCTCAGCATCTTAATTGTTCCTTGTGATAAGCACATTTCACAACTTTCAGAGGTGAGAGCAGAGCTGTCACGGCAATGCTAACAACTAGCATGTTAACAGTGCACTTCCTGGTTCACACTTATAATTAGATGCTGCTTACAGACTGTGGTCTTATGTCTTATTCTTTATTATTATAAGAGCTTCTAAATATCTGTACTGGGGCAAGTTTTACTTTGTTGCATGAAAAAAAGGTATGGTGCTATAAACAATAGTATGATCCCACTTTGTTTTACATTAAAAGCTGCGTTCACTTTTGGCATCATCTGCTCCCCAACATGAAGTGATTTTATATTATTTTAACATTTTGGGTCTTTTCTGGAGGCCCATACTCTATTTCCCCAAGCTTGGGACTGGCCAAGTCTTGTGGCTGAATATTTTACCCCCAGTACACCACATATACATACAAGCACTGTTTATTTCTCCTCCTGCTTAAGTACCCCTTCCCTTTCCTCCTGTTGTTTATTTTTCCAAACTGTCAGTCTTCCTAGCATTAAATTTTGTGGCCTTGTCCTCTCACCTAGACCAAACAGGAGGACTGTTTTCATTCTTGGGCTGAGTTTCTGATAGTGCTGGAGCCAAAGTAATAACGCAGAAGGGTCGCAGGGACTAGGGCTCAGCTCGGGGTCATTCGTACGGCTGGCCTGTCCATGCTACAGTGGCCAGATGATACTAGATTGCTTCTGTCTGGCCGTCTCTGATGCTATCTCTAAGGCTGTGTATCTGTAGTTATGGAGAAGTGACGCTCTCCTCTTTTCCTCTTCTCGGCCACTGATTTCAAAGACCAAAGGCGAGTGCTGAAATGATGCGTGTGAGTGTGCTCCCCGAACAACAGCGAAATTGGGCAGAGGAATTTAACGGAGCTGAAGCAGGAAAGTAGATTAAAAACAGGTTTAGGCTGGGGTAATTGGACAGCAGCAATGATCAGCCAAACCCCGAAGTAGGTAGTTCAGATCTAGCTTACAGCAAAGGTTTTTATTGTGACCTTAAGCAAGCCACAGAATGTAGTTGATTGTAAGAAGACTCCGGGACAGTGATCCGGACTGTAGTGTCTGTTTTCAGTATGTTACTCTTTAGGCAAGGCAAGGCAAGTTTATTTGTATAGCACAATTTGTACACAAAGTAATTCAAAGTGGTTTACAGAATAAGAAATACATTAAAATCACAATACAAACAAATCAAAACATTAATAATCATCATAAGGGACATTAAAAGAGAGAATTAGAGAGAAGAGAAGATTTAAAGATGAGTTACGATTAATGTAAAGATTCTTTGTAAGTTATAAGCAAATTCTTCTTGCCATGTGATGAAAAAAAAGTTATTTTTCACTTACCTTATGTATTCAGAGAATCCTAATTATTCACTGGAATTCACAATCAGAGACCAGAGATTTGTTATCAACAACTAGCATGCTAATTCCTGATTATCAGAGAATAAAATGCTTTATAATTAGATGCAGACAGCAAACACTGGACTTATCTTTACCTTTGCTCAAATACATTGAGAAAAAATAAGGTACAGGCCCATAGTACTAGGTTGTATACAAGTAGGTTCCTTCTGCTTTATTTTTTACTGTTGATTGTCCGTGTAACATAAATAGAAACATAAATAGATTTGTTCTTTTCTGTGCTGTTTTCTGATCTATTGTAATGTTTCCTTATCATAGCCATTACTGGAGATGTGTTTTATTTTATTCACACACATTTAACACACAAACCCTGTATGTTTAGGATGAGCTTTTCTCTCAAACAGAAAACATTTTGTGATGTCATGTGGTAATACAGGAAGGATTTTGAGATTTGTTTGTCAAATGTAAAGTGCATTATAAATAAAATGTATTATTATTATTATTATTTAAGGACTCCACTATGTTTTTAAACTCCATACACTTTCACTAGACTCATCATCAGCCCTGGAATTGCTAATCTCCACTGAATTAAAACTAAAAGGTAGCTGGTGTCTTGAAAACGACCATTTCATGACATCATAAGGAGGAAGACTAGACTAATAATAATAAAGGATTACTCAAAAATGTGTTACTGAAACAAAACACGACGCCGGGTTTGTTTTTGATGAGGTAGCAGCACATTATAACATGGCTCACAAAAATCTATTTTGTGTAATATAGGACCTTTAATATTTTGCACAACATTCACACCAAGACCTATTGTGGAAAAACAGATCGTATAAGATCTCACAGATTCTAGTCCTATGGCTCTTGTGACCGGCCTTGCTCTTGTCTTACTTGTTCCTATCTTAGTTGTGTCTCCCTCTCTTTAGCCTCTGATTAGGGAGACCAAAGCCAGGCATTGAAATGATGCGTGTGAGTGTGCTCCCTGAACAACAGCCGAAATTGGACGGTGGAATTTGACGAAGCAGATGCAGGAAAACAGATGAAAGGGAAGCGCGCGGTGCATTAATTCCCCCGTGGAGGCTTTACTCTCTCTCTCTCTCTCTCTCTCTCTCTCTCTCTCTCTCTCTCTCTCTCTCTCTCTCTCTTTCTTTCTCTTTCTCTCTTTCGCTACATCCCCCCCACTCTCCCCTCCCTCTCTTTCTCCCACCCCTCTCGACACTCAGTTGCCTAAATTGCCTGGTGCACTCACCCACCTTTTCCAGAGCCTCTCCAGCCTCTCTCCTCTGTCTGCCTGTCTCTTGTGGGATGTGAAGGGGGCTCTCACTCTGCTCTTTATTTGCATGTGCTGCTGTAGAGGATTAGGCACATAAGGGTCTTAGACTGGCACAGTTAAGTGTCTACATTGTGCGTGTGCCTGTGTGTGTGTGTGTGTGCCTGTGTGTGTGTGTGTGTGTGTGTGTGTGTGTGTGTGTGTGCCTAAAGCACATGTGTCTATTCAATTACAGAAGCACACACACACACCGACCACTTGTCCTTATCTCGCTCTCTCTCCATGTCAGCAGACAGCATCTCTTCTGGCACAACCCCCCCTTTTGTTATGGGCACTTTTAAATGTCATTATTGAACTTGAACACATGTAGCCTGTTTATCTCCAGAGCTCAAACCAGATGCAGAAATAGTGAGGGGAAAGCAGAGTTTGTGGTCAATAAAACGGCATGAGATTTCTTTGACTAATTTACGAGTAACTTGGATTTGGGTTCAAAGACGTTCACAACTGGAGGTGATCTACTTCCATATTGATTTCTTGTGTTGCTGGAGGGTCTTTGAGCATCAAATAATGTTCTAGACATTTGGAGTTTGTATAATGTTCCTTTTAGTTAAGTTATGTTATTGAAATGTCAGTTAATCTCAATAGTAGGTCTGTCATGATGATAACATGTTTTGAAGTATGATATATTGCAAATATGTAGAAGATAAATTATAATATTAAAAATAATTTATGACACTCACACAATAAGTAGAATTAACTATTTTAAATGTACAATATGTATGCAATAAATAAAGTGATAGTTATTTATTAAACCCTTAAAATCTAATTGTAGACCAGGAAACAACAAAAAGTTCCCCACTAGTTCA
Organism: Odontamblyopus lacepedii; assembly: GCA_034769755.1. NCBI lineage: Eukaryota > Metazoa > Chordata > Actinopteri > Gobiiformes > Gobiidae > Odontamblyopus > Odontamblyopus lacepedii. Next base: position 21,259,374 of record CM068345.1, on the reverse strand, counting down.
AAGAAAAAGAGAAATGTGAGTGTGTGAGTTTGTATGTGTGTGATATTTTGATATTTGATTCTCTTGACAAATTCACCGTATTTATTGTTTTTTCTACCAATAATCCCACTGCTTTTTAGTGAACCATTTTATAGCCCTTTTGGGTGTTGCAAATTAGCCTTGGCTATAAACACTGTGATACCTGCATCAAATTACTGAATTGTTAATCTGTTTGTTGTATCTGTCCCTAAAAAATATATAAATATATCATAAATAAATAGTCTTTATATGTTCTGCTGTGACAAATATATTTAATATTTGATATTTTAAAAATGTTCACATTGTGTTTTGAAATGACTGTACTCGCCTCATTTTTCTTGGTCTCTTTTTGTCAGATCTTCCCTGTGAAGGGTCCCGTGGAGGGGGGCACCCTGCTGACCGTACAGGGCAAGAACCTGGGGCGGAGGGCGCAGGAGGTCGCTGTAACTATTGGAGACGTGCCCTGCTTTCTCCAGACTTCACTCTACATTGTCTCTGAGCAGTAAGTTCAGCCATTTTATTCAATATGACTAAAGCATTTCCAAATTAGTATCGTGACTAATTTACTAGGGGTGTGTAAAAATATCCAAATATCAAGATACTAAATTTAGTGATACGTTAGCAGTATCATAGGCTGCTGTATCAATTTTTTTATTTTTTTTTTTTGGGACCACATGACAATTTTGTTGCTTATTTGTTGCTCAATTGATTAATAATTGTGAAATTAATTGTATCGATGACATTTTTTTAAGCAACTATCAGCGTTTATGTATTGTCTGGAGAAGGGAAAAGGGGCAGATAACATAAGATTACTCTTCTTTCTACTCCTTTTCATTAATTTATTGTATGTTATGACACTAAGACATTAATGTCTTTTTATACTTTATTAATGAAATCAACAAACAAACAAATATCAAAATATAATATATAAATATTTAGTAGTTAGTTTATGCAACACACTTGACATTCACTGTTTTGATGATTAAAATGGCTGTATTTCATGTTAACTTTGCACAATTGGTTTTTCAACAAAGAAATACTGTTGCTAAAATGTATTTGGTTCAATATATCATGTGATTACTCTGTGATTCCCAGCCCTAGAATTTACTGTTGAGTTTTTCATGGGTAAATATTACAAGTCATTCAGTATTTATGCACAGTCTGTCCACCACACCAGTCAGATATAACATTATGACCAACTATAGCTAAAGCAAATAACACAGATTGGGCCTTACCATGGCACCTGTGCCTGTGTGGGCTATACTTTAATGGAGAGCAAGTGAACATTTTGTACTTGTGTTTGAATTTTCCAAAGTTAATGCCAGTTGTGAAATGTGCTGTAGTGTTTTACAGACTGTTGTGTATAAGCCTGCACGCTCGGGAGGTGGTCATCATAGGCTTATCTCATAATAAGAGATGACACTTTTTTGCATGTCGACAGATTGGAAATATTCTCTTGCAACCTAGTCATTATTTAGCTGCTATGTAATTTAGAATTAGATTTTAGAAATATAACTTTGTCATGCCTCACCTAAGATGGGCTTGGCAGTGGTAAAATTTGGGGTTGTCATGGTAACACTAGGCATGTTTGGTCAGGTAAGTAATCAGACCGAGGGAACAGACTTTTAGAAATAGTAATGGAAGAATTTGTCACAGTTAAACAAATGAATAGGTACATCCGAGAGTAAATCAATTTTATTTAATAGGCTGAATAACCCAGTGTTCCATGTTGGAATACCTTATCAACTCAGAAAGGGAAGAAAATATGTCATTGGTATTCACTGTGAAAGGCTCAACGCCGCCTCTCAAAGTTATTTAATTACTTCTGATTATTTGGACTGATTGAATTTAGTCTATGAATATTAATACACAATAAACACAATGAATATTTCAATTTGTTTTATTGTACCTGGGAGCTCAAGACTTGATTTTGGATCACATATTTATTTTAGATCTAGGTCTAAGGCTTTTTACTTTTGGTCTTTGAGACTTGGTACTTCCATTTTAGAGCTTGTTCACCATCTGGACAACAACTCGATGTGTGATCTCTCCTTGTTATTGTCAATGGCTGTGGTCTGTTTCTTCAAATATAAAATTGTTTATCAGGTATCGGTTTCTACAGAAAAATTCCAGATAAATAAATGTTGTCATTATTTTTTAGAAAACTTCATTTGTAAACTAATTTAGAGGTGCACTGTCTAGCTTTTTATTGTGAAGGGTTTGCAAATCTTGTCATCATCAACATGTTATTGCTTTGCCTAAAATGTTTCAGTGTAGGGCATTACATTTATCTTTTCATGGGAGTTTTAATTTCTTCAAAAATGCCTCAAAAAACATGTATTGTTAGTTTGAGCAGGTTTCCTCTCCACAAATCTGACCTGCAAGCTCGACTAGTGGCATGATTTGTTTGTCTCAGTGGAGATAGAGAAGTTTAATGCCATATTGTGGTACTTCAAGCAACAACCCCCTACCAAAAAGTTAAATATTGCATCTTTACCATAAATTTTGTCCTTACTATGGATTCTAAGTAAGTTATCAGCCACAACAGCAAGACAAATATTGGAAACTAAATAAGCTGCAGCCATTGCCACTAAAAGAATTGCATAAATAACTCATAATATCGTAAATCTTCAAATAGTGCATCACTTTTGTTGGGGTTATTTAAAGGTATATTGTGTAACTTTTCTGCTGAAGTGTGCACCACCAGCTTGTCACCACGGAGATACTGCTGCTTTGCCTTGATTATATCACAGTATCGAAATAAACTTAATGGTAATCACAATGGAGACAGGTTAATGGTCATATCTGTGGAGAAGCAAGACTGCACATGGTAAGAATTCATGTTTTTAAGGTAATTTTGATCTATAAACCTGCAATTGAACAAATGCAAAAGAAAAATTTGTTTAATTCCCTACTGAGGAACATTCAAAGCAAAGAAATAACTATGGAGACAAGCCACCTTTAAGAATAATTTGAAACATGGATTTAATAGATTATTCCCAGTAGTTTTGGGCTTGGGAAGATTTCATCCAAATATCTTGACTAGTTCTTTGACACAGTGTTCTAATGAATCTCCTTAAAAAGTGTCTAATCAGATGGCTGCAGTTTATCAATAGGATCTGTCTCGAGCTGAATGTCACCCACTGAAATGTCAGCCTCTCCGGTGGGCTTTGGATTTTATGTATTCATGAGGCTAATTTTGCACAAAACACTATTATGCAGCACACTTCTGGTTTTAAATGACTCCATAGTAAAGGACCATTACACTGTCACCATGGAGACTGCAGGACCCCAATGTGACACCAAAAACATAGATCTGCAAGTCTGAAACTCAACAATTATACAACTTTAGTGGGTAATGACTGGGTGCTTTAACACGATTTTGCTTTGTATTTTCCCTCTACTTGCATAATATTATTTTGACGTAACTAAGCTTTTCCCTTCTTTGCATCTGGAGTGGGTACAGTGCGTGGCTTATCTTGTCCAGTTCCCCTGAAATCTTGCTCATTCAGTCGTGTCAGTTATTCATGCATTTCTTTATCTTCTGCGTGTCATAGTTGACTAGATCTATGCTTCTATGGCAGTGGTATAGACTTTTGTATTTGCCACTTAGTTGTAGCATTGAAGAGATTTGTGTCAGTCTCGTCAGGAAAGGTCAAAGGTTTGATTCCCACTTGGCCTATTTATTTTAATTGAAAGGCAGAATAAGGAAACATGAAATGGGGTAGAGAGTGGTGAGAGACATTCAGCAACGTTTCAGAGCTAGGATTGATTGCTAGACGTCCTACCATGGGCATTCCAACACTTTTAAAACTTTTTAACATTTTCAAATATATTACATGGGCCAATCTGTACTGAATGCTTATAATACTTTCACATTCAGTTGCATTATATTATAGTGTTTCGCCATTTGTATTTTTCACTATAGAAGAAAAAATTGCACATGCACTTGAATCATAGACTGTATGAAGAAGTGGACCAAGGGAGTCTGATTTCACCCAACTGGCTCTTATCAAATGAAGCTCATGAGGGTAGCAGTTATGGGAGCCAATTTCCAGCCGAGTTCCATATCAGGAATAGAAATAAATTTTACGGATAAAATAGCGGAATAAAAGCACCAGGATCATGTATCTTAAAACCAAAATGATAGAAGTGTTCCCATGAACACTTCCTATTTGGATCTCGGGTTAGCCATGTCCATTTATATATACGGTTTATGACACGAATACATATTTTTGCTACATGTATTTAGTTACCCTAATAAAGCATAACATAAGTTTGACTTCAGTTTGACATAAGCTCAAGTTTGACTTCACTTGCCTCTCCCTGCCTGCTGCGTATCTCTAACACTGCCTAAATGGTGTTGTTTATCTGGACCTGCTCCAGTGAAGCCCTTCATTGTGACTGTAGTCTGTGATACTGACCTGGGACCTATACCTGTCAGTGTGAGCGCTTCCCCTGCAGCCCCCCCAGCCCAGAGTCCCTCATGGCTCCAGGCCTGATCTCATTCAGTGTCGTCACTCCTTTTGGCTTTGTGGGCTGCTTGTTTTGACAGTTAAGTACACCCTTTCTGCAGCTGTAGTGGCATTGACAAATCATAACATATCAGGGCATTAGACACTGTCAGCAGGTTTCACTCTAAACAATATATCTGACCCATCTGTAATAGTAGCTTATAATTTAGTGTCAAGTGCATTTGGGGGCATTCATTTGTGCTTTTTAGGAATGAACAAAGATGTAAGAATACATAGTGTGTTACGATAGGAAAGGCTTTATTTTTAGCACAAAATAATACTATTTTCTTATGAAATATTATCATATGGTCTTATATTACATTGGGTAAAGAGCAGTGCCATACTAAAACTAGAGATGTAAGAAAGTGATATACTTCACGTCTTGAATCAATTCAAAATGCATTCAAAACAAGTTTTGAAATCATATTTTTCACAACAATTAGTTACGCTGTTCTTACGATTTAAAAATGTAATAAATTGTATATATTCTTATTCTATTCTTATATATATATTTCATATAATCTTGTTCTAATGAAGATGTACTTGACTATATTATTAGAAGTATTTATTGATAAATCACACTACATCTTTTGTTTTAGTATCAGTATATCATGATACGTATACAGACTCATGGCAATACACACCCCGAACTAAAACTATTCAGAGAAGGTCACATTTTCACTTTTGTATGTGTTTTTCATTATTGATACTTCAAATAAGTATGTGCTTTCAATGCTAGTTTTCTTATCGTTTAGTATCTATGTACCGATATTCCTACACAGATTCATAGTATTTTAGTGTGATTTTAGTGTATTTTTAGACTTCTACTTCATTATATTTGTTTCAAAGTGATGGTACTTTCAAATGAAGTTGCAGCTCATTTTTCATTTGTCCATTAGACTCTGTCAGCATGTCTTACTCACAAACACAATGTAGTCAGATTATTTATCCCCTGTCCATTGACTTGATTACATTTGATCCTATCTCCTCACCTTGACTGGAGTTAGACGTCAATTTAATCTACGCCACCGTATAAATTATCCTTAAATCTAATGCTCAATTAAGCCTTGTCCTGATAAATGGCTACGGGACAGAATAGCGGTGCTTGACAAAAACGTTCTCACATCTGAAAATGGCTCCTGCGGCAAAGACACACTCACACCTGCCCATAACGCGACCTCATTTATCAGGGCTGTTGAGACAGGTGTGTCGCGAGGTCAAAGGTCACATCTGCGTGCCAAAAGGAAAATGTGTAGCGCTGCGGAGAGCACTAGCGACTTCACTTGGTGTCAACATTTTAATTAATAGCTCACTCAGTCTAGGCACACCTCATTTACCGAAGTACTTCACTTGATATTTGGCTCAGGTCCTCACATTTTTTTCCCTATTCATTTATCGTAGCTTCTGCAGACAAGTGTGCTCGCATACTTGATTGGTGATGATCCTAGTCTACTCCTGGGAAATGAGACATCTTTGATACTACTTTTACTCGTGTCATTGACTTGAGTCCATGTTAAGATGTGGTTTCACGCTGGTGGATTTTTGTTGTTAGTCCTCATAAAGACGTGGTTTAATTCTGCTTGTTTTAGATCTGGTTTAGATTAGATATCAGATATTATTATCTAAGATTTGTACTTAAAGAGCCCATATTGCACTAGTTTCTTTTTTATGTTATGTTATTTCCTCATCACAAACATACCTGGATTTGTATTTTGTGTTTCATGTTTTACACATACCCCGTGTATTTAGAGTTTTTCTCTCTAACAAAAACACTTTGTTCCACTTTGTGATGTCATGCAGTAATACAGGAAGTGCTCCACTGTGTTTTTAAACTCCATACACCTTCACTGGAATCCTTTGGATAATTTCAGCCAACCTCTACTGAACAAAAGGTAAAAAGGTACTGCAGATGTTAACTTAAAAACTACCACTACATGACATCATAAGGTGGAATTGAGCATTTTGAGACAGTTTAATAAAACAGGGGTACTCAAACACACGTGAGTGAAACAAACACAGCTCAAGGTATGTTTTTGAGGAGGTAACAACATCATAACATGGCTTAAACCTCACGAGAATCCATTTTGTGTAATATAGGCAGCAGCAGCACTAGTAACAGAAGCAGTAGCAGTAGTGGTTGTAGTAGTAGTAATAGTAGTAGTAGTAGTTGATAATTTCATAAGTAGGCTACATTTTGAAAAGTGCCTCTACTTTATGGTAATAGAAATACAATTTACCCACACCATGCTTTTTTAAAATAGTTTTTGTCTCTCTACTCTTCTTCTATATTCAATTGCGGCTGCAGACAGGTGGTCCCATTTTTGATTGGCGATGATCTCCGCAGAAATAAGTCGACATCGTTGGTAATAGTCCAAATATCATTTTAATGCAGAAAACCACAACAGAGCAGTGCTGAGAGACTGAGGTGGGTTTGGGGTCAGCCAGGGCCAGGCTGCTCCTACCGGGACTCTGAGTGTCCTTTGACTGAAATCATATCGCATTAACATCACAGACATGCACTCGCTGTGAACTGAGCTACAGACTCGTTACAGCATTCATACAAATAGGCTTTTGTTCTACTCTTCTAGCTTATAGCATGAAAAAGAACAATTATTTCCACATATCAGCAATCTCCATTAATTTAATTGACCATCCATAATCTTATTCCTTGAAATTGAACTTTAGCTACTCTATTATTTTGCTAAAAAAAAAAAAAAAACTTAAAGAGGTAAACCAACTGCTAGTAGTTTCAGACATTAATCACTGGTAAAATGTAGAGATTTACATTTCATATTGTTATTGATACTGGACTGGATAGTGACTCATACTTTGCTCATAATCAGAATGGGCACAATGACATTAAAGGTGTGACCCCTTGTGGCTATACTCAGCTTGAGGTTGAAGGGTCCATATTATGCTATTTTATTTTCTGATCTATGTTATAATGTTGTTTTCTCATCAAAAACATACTTGGAGTTGTGTTTTTTTTCATTCACACATGTTTAACACACAAATCCTTCTCTCAAACAGAAAACACTCTCTTCCACCTTGATGTCATGTGGTACAGTACATACAGTTCAGGAAGTGCTCCACTGTGTTTTTAAATCACATACACTTTCACTAGAATAATTTAGATGATTTCAGCCCTAGAACTCCCAACCTCTACTGAACTTAAGGTAAAAGCTGTTAACTTGAAGGTTACACTGCTATGACAATGAGCTTTAGAGATGTAAACAGACTAATAATAATAAAGGGTTACTCAGACTTGTGTGAATGAAGCTGGAGTTATGTTTTATAACTCCTGTCCATTTTGTGTAATATAGGACCTTTAACAGAAAATCTTTGCTTGAATCATCAACAATTACATTAAAAGTCAATCTTGCAAGTAAAATACCAGCATGTCTTTATGCCATTCCGGAGCGATATAAATGAAAGCTGAAGAATGTTGAAAGGGCATCTGATGTAAAAATCACAATTCAAATTGCCGTAGGCTTGGAGGCAGCTGGCTTGCTGAAGTGACAGAAAAGAAAATCCAAAAGGACAGTAGATTAAAATTCCATGTTTGTAATCAAAAAGGTTAATAATATAATCTACATGTGCCTTGTAAATAAATGATTAGCCCCACAGACTAAATATGAGGTGGGTGTAATTTGTAATATAATGCTATGACAGGCTGAATCCATTGTAATGATACATGCTCTTATTTCTCTCTCCCCTCAGGCTCATATTCCTCCATTTTGTTTTCATTGCTAAATCAGAGCTGGAAATGGGGCTATTTTTTCCAAACAGGTGTGACTTTGCCCTCATGCCCTGCACCGGACAGCAGTGTAATTTGAGGGGTGACATTCTTTATACCTGCTGCTTTTATAATTACCATGCAGACTATTCTCCACTGCTATCCACAGACAGGTTTAATCACAGCTTTGTAGCAGTTGTTTCTATTTTAAATTGAAGTTGCATTCCAGTTGGATTCATTGTGCAATACTTGGACAGAAAGATGGCTAGAAACTGGCGTCATATAAAGCATAATTATGTAAATGTAGATATACAAGTAAAAATAATAAAAAGAAAAATATAGAAATATAGTAATACAAATATATCTTAGCTATACATGAGAGGTACAGTGTAAAGATTAAATTGTGATTAACATAGGGTTATTTGTAGGACTGAGCCACATTTTAGTTTTTTTAATTCTCACTTTGGTCGATCATAATTTTAAAATCAATTTTATTTTAGCAATAACAAACAAACCTGCTTTCAATATTAAAGTGCTTTTAACAGAGTAATATAATTTTCTATTTATTACCTGGTTTGGTGAGATAGTACAATAGTACAATTTACAGACAAGGAATACAGTTTTGACACTTTAAACTTTGATTTAATGAAATAAATGTCATTTATTTTTATTTGTCAAATCATAACTATTGTGTAACTTAGACACTTTTGGCCTTTCTTAACATACCACTATAAATGTCACATCTACTGCCCATTTCCAACCAGGAAGTAAAATTATTACTTTCACCAAAATTACAAAAGTACAACAGACTAGATAAGATATTTAGTAAAATCTTAAATATAATGATGTTACATATGTTTTAGACCTCCTAAAATAAACAATCCAAACTTTTATTTATCATTGCCTTTTAGCACAAAATAGTCTCATTCACAATTCGAAATGACCGAGTCTCGATCTTGATCAAAATTCACGTAATTACCCAGCTCTAATAATACAATAACTGCATGCTTGGAAGCTGATCAGATGTGGCTGCAACAGAATCTACTCAAGTGTTATTATTCTGTGGTAACAACACTTCTCCCATCGCTCTCTCTGCAAAGCTAATTTCAGTCTAAGCATATAATTAAAATACACACCACAGTTACATAGGTGGTCTCTCACTGACCTCCAGTCAAACACAGTATCTCCCTCCAGCTCTCCTTATCACCGCCTCCTCCCACATTAAAACCGGGCTCCTATGCTTATGTAAATTCTCCCACAATCCCCTCTGTCAATCACAGTATCGCCGGCAGAGACTGTACAACCCAACACCTGACTAAATAAAGCCGAGGTGTGGAGCTGCACGTGGATCATGTGATAAAGGTTGTTCAGCCCCTCTGGTACCCCCGAACTGTAGATCTCTCTCCTCCTTTGTCTCAGCCCTGTGTCATTACAGTGGGACATTCCCCATAGACCACCGCACCGTGCACCAATGACAGGAGTCTTAATAAGAGCCCGAGGTGAGAGCACAGCCTAATCTCCTCTGTGCCCTATCGCAGCTGGCGTGAGGCCCTTTGAACTTTACATCTCCTAATATCTGGTGTCATCCTTTATTGGATCCAAGATGTAAATGTAATGCGCTGTGATGAATTAGCTTATAAGAAGAATTCCCTATGATTAATTAGGAGTCTTTGTTTAGCAGTTTGGAGGAGGATGGGTTTGCTCCACCCACCACGCAGGGAGGGCCGGCATTTTACGGATGAAAATTTCAGATGACTAATTATTCATAAGTTTCAGTTTCCTGTAATATGCAACATTTTTTCTCTATGCAAAACTTAGACAAATTTTTATTCCTCAAGGGAAATTATTTGGACACAGTAGCTCGCATATCACACTACATTATAATAACAAACAATATAAATGGCAAAATACATTCAAAATAAGTAACAAAAATAGCAAGAGACTGGTGTCAAATAAGGCATAATTATACAATTGTATATGTACAAGTAAAAAATAAAATATAGAAATATAATAATACACATATATCTGAGCTCAATACAAGAGGTTGTGTGTAGAAACAATACAAGAGGTTGTGTGTAGTAATTGACATGACAGAAGGATATCTACTACATAAATCCTGAGTTGTTCTGTAGTTGAAAATATATAATATATATTATTCTGAAATGCACAGATAGTTTTAATAGTGTTTAGTGGTAATATTTTTCTCTGACCAAAAATCTCCCTTCTGACATCTCCACTTATGAATATGCTTTATGTCAGATGCCCTTCCTACTGTCCACTTCATTTATCCAAGCATGAGGTTAGCTCAAAGTGTGGCTTGTAGCTCAGGTTTCATAATAAGACATGGCGTGTGAGCGGTTGTGTTATAAGCTAGAATGTGCACTCACTCTTTTGTTCAAGCTTCAAAATGTCCAAGAACATAAAACACAAATATTTTTCTTTGGTGAAAACAATGCGACTTAAAAGTATGTGGAAAAATATGTGAAAATTGAAATTGTTCTTCACACACTCCAAATACATTAGACTTCACACGTATAATCAAAGGGACCAGTGTGGAGGAGAATGTCTTTACATACTGTTTCATCATTTTTCTGCTTTGTTCAAACGGGGGGCCTCAACCAATATGGGTCCGGAGAAGAATGACAAATATATTTAGAACAGGTGTAAGTCTGGATTTATTCACTGGTGACAGTAATGAGGCAATACAAAAGTTGACTTGGAAATGCGTGTTATCCCTTAAAACTGTGGTATCTATGAGATGGTTACAGATGTGAACTTGACTCCTGAACGAGCTGGGGAATCTCTCCATGACACAGAATCTACAATTTTGCTTTTCATTATTACTTGTAATCATTGCCATCTGCGGTGGAGTGACATTTGCTATTGTTTTAACATGCAGTACCATTTTAATTAAATCCCTATTACGTATCATTTTTGCCAATAAATACACTGAGATAAAAACATGTTGTTTTTAGGGATGCATCAATTCAGCTTTTTTGGTTCCAATACCGATTCTGATACTATATGTTTAATTATGGCTTCAATCAATACCAGTGCAGAGACTGAAAACAGCATTTATATCCGAAAAATAATAAAATAAAATAAGTCAAAACTGATTCAGCAAATTTTTCAGTATCCTCGCCATTATTCAATACCAATATCTGTATCAGTGCATCATTAATTGTCTTTTTTTTTGCACTGAAAAACGTGAAAAAAAAAAAACATGGATCCTTAATCTGAGCGCTTGCATCTCTACAAAAATGACTGTCTGCGTGCCTCCATAGCGTAAAGCAAATCCCTCTCCATGTTCGAAAGTTTGATATTCCTTATAAGTTTATTGTCATTGTCATGTACTCCTCAGATATTGTGTTACTAATGACACTTCTCATGTTCCTCTTTTCTTTCCTCAGACTGGTGTGTGTCACTAACTCATCCCCTGGTGAGATGACAGATTTTGTCCAAGTCGAGGTGAACCAGAGCAAGGTGGGGACCTCCAGGGAGACCTTCTCATATCTAGTAAGTATCCTGAACACATTTATCTCTCTGTCTTTTGTCCCCCCGTTGTCTCTCCTCTACATTCCTCCTTTTCTCTCTTGTTCCTGTTCCCCACTGGGACCTCCTTCCCCGGCGGTGTGGCTTGAGTGCTAACAGATGCATTTTATGATTCTGGGGTATGCAAAGTGTGTGGGAATCTTCAAACAGACATGTGCAATGAAACTCAGCACTGATGTCATTCCACTGCCAGCAAAAACAAATATGGGCTGTGTTTGAGTGTTTGGCGCTCACTGGTAGAGAAAAGGGGTTTGGTGCTGGGGCTGCACAGTATTAGAAAAATAAGTAGTGTGTGATTGGTGGGTTTAATTCTAAGATAACAACAATAATCTGTGGTATTTTGGTTTTCCGAACTGGAACATTCATATTTAAGTAAAAGGGGTGAATAAAAATAAACTTAAGACCGCAAATATGTCAGGCTAATACTAGGTCCCATTAAAGCCAAACTAATACCAGAACTAGACCAAAACATAACACTGAAGGATAATGATGACTCTGGTACACAGGAGGAAACCAATAAACCAGGAATAACTGAATAGGTCTTAACCCAAAAACAGATCAAACTTAACTAAACAAGGTTCAAATAATCCAGCGCTAAGTAATGGATAAATGAATCCTCCTTGTCTGAAGCCCGGCCTTGAAGGTGCACTACTGTGTACAACTTTTCTGGTAGAGGGTCCACCACGTACTTGACTATGCAGATGTTATTGTTTTTTCCTGAAATGTTCTACAGTATGGCATTTAATTTAACTATCTCCATGGAGACAAGCAGGGCACATCACCAGGCAAATTACAGGTCAGATCTGTGGAGAAGTGGGCAGGCTCATATCTCACTCATAAGAAAATAACAACACCTGTAAATGAACACAAGATATATTTGTTGCCACAATGCCATACTGTGGAACATCCCAGGCAAAGCTATGACATCACCATGAGACAAGCAGATGGCAAACCCTTCACCAGAAAAGTTACACAGTGCACCTTTAACTGAGACAAAACAATCACTAAAAAAGCACCAGGGTTTGGGCCAGCTCTAGAGCAGTCCAGAATCTGTGTCTGGCAGAAGACAATAAGACTACTGTGAATTCTTCTGTTATCTTGGCTCGGCTGGCCACTTGTGTGCTAATTGACCCTGACCCAGACAGTCTCCCACTGGATTAAGAGAATGCAGCATTGGAAATACCCACATAAAAAGTGCTTTGATACAGTGACTTTGTTGACAATAGGTTGTTCATAGTGCAATACTGGAGAGGCCTATCATGTCAGCTGCTTTTGAGAGAGAGAGGATCTGCAGACGTTCTGAGTCATTCCTCTGAGAAATCACCCCAATCTCCAAACCAGCGTCGATAGTGAAGGATAAAAGTGAATCAAGAGCAACACAAACAGTGCTGTGCTAATGTGGGAACCCCTCACAGGCATACATACATATTCACCTTTGAGATCTGTACAGTGAAAGAGCCTCTTAAAAGTGAACTTTTTGACTTGGACTGGAGGAAACCATATAGAATTTTATTTAGAAGTTTCAAACATGTTTCACTATGAAGTAAACACTGGTGTTAGTGAGATTGAAAACATGTGCAGTGAAAATGCTTTTAGTTAAAGAATACTGAATACCCAGATTGTACTTTGTTACATATTCTGATGGTCCAGTGAGAGTACTGCATTCTGAATACTTGGAATACTTTTACACCACTTTGCATTATATCATAGTGTAAAAAATATGACATATAATTACAAACATTTATTTTTTGTTTTTTATTATTTTTTTATTTCAAAAATTTATTTTTTATGTTTTTTTGTTTATTTATGTCCAATTAAAGTTGAAAAATCACACATGCACACACTGCAAGATCTGTGTTTTCTTTTTTTCTCACTAATATTGTGCAGTTCAAAACCAAAATTGCATGATTAAATACTGCCATGTTTTCCTTTTAATTTAGAAAAGTAACTGTATTCTGAAAACCACCAAATGAAAAAGTAACTGTACCAGAAAACAGCGACTCAAAATTGGTATTCAGAATGTGTATCCATGTATTCAGTTACTTCCCAACACTGAACATATGTGCACTATAAGAGCCATAGTAAGCATGTTGTTCTCTTGAATGGGGAAATACTTGTAGAAAATAGATTTGTAGACAGGATATGTGCTCTCTTTATTGCACCTCCTTCCTTGAGCCATGGTCCGGAAACATCTGCCTCCTCACAGCCACACACAATGGCCCATCTCCTAGGAGGAAGTGGATCCTGTCAGTACGGATAAGGGCTTTCCCTGGAGGAGGCTGGGGTAGAGAACCAGGGCAGGGCCAAGAATGCTGATGCTAAGAGTTACCAAGATGAATAGTGATCTTCATCTGCACCTTAGGGGGTACTGTTAGGGTGTATTTGTGCAGTTGTTCTCAAAGCACCCCCACTGAAAATATTTGGCTCTCCAACTATCATCTGTCATATTTAATTGACTAAACAGAAGAACAGAAACTCAGGACTAAATCAAAAAAGAAAAGAAGCAATAGCAAAGGAAAAACAAGCTACTTGCGAGCTTTAAGGCATGTTAGAATGATGTTACCTCAGGAAAAAGATAAGATAAGATAAGATAAGATAGGACTTTATCTTTAAAACATACCCAGAATTGCATTTCATTCACCTATATTTGAGTAACTCTTCTTTATTTGGGCTGAAATCATCCAAATGATTCTAGTGAAGATGTACAGAGTTTAAAAACATAAAAACACAGTGGAGAACTTCCTGTATTACCACATGACATCACAATGTGGAACACTTGGGTGATAGAGAGATGTGCAGTGCAGTCCCCAAGAGTGAGCAGCACCTTTTAACAGGAGGCTGGATTAGGGACATCTACGAAGTAAAGTATTTTCTGTTTGAGAGACAAATTCTAAATATGCAGGGTTATGTGTTAAACGTGTGAATGAAACAAAACACATCTCCAGGTATGTTTGTGATGAGAATACAACATTATAATATAGATCAGAAAATAGCGTGATATAAAGCAAGAACATTTTTCTGAATAAGGCTATAGACTACTACCGGTACTTTTCCATCTAAGAGTACTCAGACCAGGTGAGTTAACTTGCTGATGTGAGTTCTGATGGTGAGGTTGGCTGATATAAAGTATGACATGATCACTCACACATGTGCAAACCCACAATACTGAACTCTGTTTTATACTGTGGAGACAATTATTGGTCTCTTAATACATATTCAACATATATACCGCTTTCCTCTGCTTCCTTTTCATTATTGTACCATGTGCTTCTTCTAAATCTTAATTTAGGACCACATTTCACAAATAGGAAGGACTCAAAGCAAACCCAAAATAGATCTCATTCTTCATTGTTGTTTTAGTGTTGAAAAATGATGATAATGCAGCCTTTGGTCCTCAGAGCTCATGACACAATCGGGACACGGGGGACACAGGGCCTCCACAAACATACATGAGTACTCTGTGGATTACCAGGATTAAGCAGAGGACTAAGCAGTATATTTAACTACAAAAGATTCCTTGAAGCCTGTGTATTACCAGAACCCGTACCACATACTGAGAAGCACTATATTACAGTACAGACAATATTCTATGACCCTGTAACATGTATGTAATGTAACTCAGCTGTCCTCCTCACTCTGGCCCATAGACCAGTTGGCTTCAGTAACACTTCACCATACTGCAGCGTGGGCCGTCCTCACAGTTTTCTTCACTAATTTACTGTTGTAGTCAGCAACTGTCGGAGTCCATCTAAGTTAGGAAAAACCTCAAACAATTTCATTTTGTGCCAAGAAAAAAACATAGAATAACTAAAGTTCGGTCCCCGTCGTGTATGATTTTATTATAATGTGTTTTGTGTACTTCCAGGCCCCAAAGCTGCTGTCCATGTACCCAGTGAAGGGCTCTCGAGCTGGGGGTACCAGAGTGACGATCAGAGGAGAACATCTGGATATCGGCTCTGACATTCGAGTCACAGTCAACAACACAGAGGAGTGCATCATCACACAGTGAGCCCATTATGAACTGTCTGATAATAATTACTCTTTATTTGAAGTTCAGCTATTGTTATTTGATGGTAAAGGCTTGTAGTGTATGATTGGCCCATCAAGCTAAAGATTTAGTGCAAACAGTAGATAGGATGTCAGATGCAATGCCATTATGACTTGGTTCATGTGTAATATGTCTGTGATTACTGGACCTGTTGAAACATAAAACTGGCAGACTATTCAAAGACTGTTCACACACTAGCGTTTAGCACTTCCAGACAACACAAGATTTGTGGCTGAGATGTTTATTCCTTTTTGCAGGAAAACAGATGATACCATTGAATGTACCATGCCTCCAGCCCTGCAGCCGCACACAGACTCAGCTCTGGTGTGTGTGGAGTTTGAGAATGTTGCATGTCAGCTAGAGAGGGTCAGCACCACGTACACCTATGAGAAGAACCCCACCATCATCGCCATCCACCCCACCAAGAGCTACTGCAGGTACCTATTTTAAGTCCTATATTATGCAAAAGTTACTCTTGTGAGCTTTACGTTGCGTTATAAAGTTGTTACCTCATCAAAAACCTACAGTTGTGTTTTGTTTCATTTACACATGTTTAAGTAATCCAGTATTATTAGACTATATACATCGCCAAAGCTCAAAATGCTCTGTTCCACCTTGTGATGTCATGATGTAATTGAACAGCTACCTTTACCGTTAGTTCAGAGATTGGCAATTCCAGTACCGAAATTATCCAAATGATTCGAGTGAAGGTGTATGGAGTTTAAAAACACAGAGGAGCGTGTGATATCACAAAGTATCACAAAGTGTTTTCAGTTTGAGAGAAGAGCTCAGTCTAATTATGCAGGATTTGTGTGTTAAACATGTGTGAAAAAACACAACTACAGATATGTTTTTGATGAAGAAATAACATTATAACAGATCAGAAAATAGAGTAATATTGGCTCTTTAAAGGTTAAAATCCTTTTTTGTTATTAACAGGCCTAAATGGTGCAGTATGTTGTTGGAAATGTAATTTATTATACTGACATTGAAATGCACAGGTAAAATGGATGCTGAAGAAAGCAGAAGGGCCCACTATATAAAATGTGTAATTGGATACAGACAGACCAGCGCGGTGTTCCAGTACTTTTGGTCACCATTGTAGTTTGTTACTGCAGTATATCAGTCTTTTTATGGCATGTCTATTGTATGTGAGTCCTTGTGATGACATGTGTTAGGGTTTTTTCTATGCACAGGCTGTTTTGCATTATTATCAGCTCCTCTTTCTTTCACCGTGCTCCAAAGCATTTGCATATCTGTGTGTGCAATTGTCACATTTTAGTCCTGGAGCAGATTTGACTGTCTCTATCTCTCTGATGTGTCCCAGTGGTGGCAGGACCATCACCGTCACAGGCCAGGGGTTTGATCTGGTGCAGAGTGTCTCCATGCAGGTGCTGGGCATTGGACCATCAGTGAGTAATTATTTCAATGGTAAAGGGAAACTGTCGAATTTTATACACTTTATGAAAGAACAGACCATTTTCACATAATACGTTTTTTTCATTATAGTGGATTATTACACCAAGTCAGTGGGGAAAATGCCTTGACATTAAACTTTTGACCAAGGCAGGGTTTAAAGACCTTTTTTAGACTTATATTAGAATCACTTCCACAGTAAATATTTTGTCATCTAACCCAAAAGAACAATAGCTTTGACTATGATGCAGGCTATGTTTGAAAGTTAAGATGGAACAATACAGCCAAACTAAAAGTATAAAAGGTGTAATCCTGATCTATAGTTCTGGCTGAAAATGCTAAATATGTTTAAAGGTGAACTATGTAGCTTTTCTGGGGGATAATCCGCCGTGTGCTTGTGTCCATGGAAATGTTCTTGCTATGCTCGGCCTATTTTGCAACATCACATTAAACATCTATATTGGATTTATTCCATTATAGGTAAAGTATAATGAAAAATCTCCATGGAGGCAAGCATATGGAGAACTCTTCAGCAGAAAAATGACATTTTACACTTTTAAATTGCATATTATTCTAAATAGACTTTTATGTTTAATGAAGGAGTTTCACCTCAACATGTGAGTTCTGTTTGGGTCATTCACATCTAATCTGACTGAACTATTCTTTCAGTTATGTGTAGTGCTCTCTACCTCCCTGATCACCTGCCCATCACCGGCCGCGCTCCAGTCCCAGCAGACCTTTGTGCAGTTCTACCTGAATGGAGTGCTCTACACGGGGGACAGTCCTGCTGCCTCTGACAGCGGTGATGGGGTGGATGACGAGGAGGAGGGAGAGGAGGAAGAGGAGAGTGATGTTCTTAAAGGTCACTTCCGGTTGGAGTACGTGGAGGACCCGCAGTTCTTCACAGCCAACAAGGAGAAGCTGATTAAACACCACCCCGGAGAGCCGCTGACACTCATCATTAATGTGAGTGGGACCGGGGACACACAGTTCATATGAGCGCCAGGCCACTCACTGAGATGAGAACTCCTGCACAGATTCACCTTAGGAAATAGTCTGCTGGCTCGTCTTTATTAAGAGAACGTAGCATTAGTATTCAAAATGCTAGAGCTCAAGTTAAGATATTATGCTAACATCTTTTGTAGACATCATAGAAATAGATTATTAAATTATGTTGTCCTAGAAAAATTACTTAATTCAGTTAGAAACTATAGGAAAAAATAATCACTATAACAAAAGTTCCATATCTAAAACATAGGTCTCACCAAGACTAAACTAAGACTAAATCTAGATAATTTAATATGTTTCCATTAAAATATTTCAAGTGCATTTTCTAAGCATTTAGTTGGAGGGTCCAAAATCTAATCTACATGGAGATGTTGCTGTGCCTGGATTGTTCCATGAAAACAGCACAAAACAGCATCTGCAGTCATGGAGAGAACAAGAGATGAGTTAATGCCTCACTTTGAAACATTCCAGGTACAGCAATAACAAAAAAGCAAGTGATGGACCCTCCACCAAAATACTTACATATCTCACATAAAAAAAAAATACTTAAAGTGCACCGCGCAACATTTGCCACCTGCCTGTTTCCATGGAAAAGGTATTGACTTGTCTATAGAATGTTCCATAGTATAAATTAAACATCTACCATGAGGGAGGCAAGCAGGTTGCAGCACTACACTACATTACAGTTCAGATCTATGGAGAGTCACCCCTATTCACAGAAGGAATTATTGTATTTCAGAGCAACAGAAACACCTGTGATGAATAAATCAGCGGTAGATGTTTAATGTCATACCATGGAACATTCCAGGCAAAGCAGTAACATCTCCATGGAGACAAGCAGGTAGCAGAGAAGTTGCGCAGTGCCGCTTTAATTTGTTTTCCTGTTTAACTCAAACTCTGGTAATTCTTGCACTGTGTTTATAATCATCAATATTTTAATCTGAGCAGCAGATGAATTGTTGTTGATATTGATGTGCGCCTGTGTAATCACTCTAATCTAGTGAACCTAATCCACAAACATCTATACGGCTATTTTTAGACCTCCAAAGACATTTCCTCCGGACCATGTCAGAAGGAGACGCCTAATTAGCTGTGTTGTATGTAACACAAAGTTATAAATGAGCTGAGGCCTTTGCACAGACAGTTATCGCAGTGTAGTAGTTGTTAAACACATTCAAACATTATGTACTCTGTAATTAGAGTTTGGAAAGGCAGAAACAAATTCAGGATATGTTCTCAGTTGGCATTTGAGTCCAGCTTTATTCCTGGTTTAACAGTGCTGTTCTTGAATAGACCTGGTTTAAATCTTAAACATTTCAATTCACTTTCAGAACAGTGGTTTAGGGTGAATCTTAAAGATGCACTGTGCAACTTTTTCCATGGAGATGTTATGGCTTTGCCTGGAATGTTCCATAGTATGACTTTAAACATATCTATCGAGCATTTATTCATTACGGGTGTTTCTATTGCTCAAAAATACAATAATTATTTCTGTGAATAGGCACAACTCCACAGATTTGAACTGCAATGTAGCCTAGTGCTGTAACCTGCTTGTCTCATAAAAACAGTTTTTGGGAATTTGGAAATTGGAAATTGGAAACTTTTAATCACTCTAGAAGATAATCGAGTGGTCCACAGCCAGGTTTGGTATCTGGATTGGACTTGGTATGCACAGATACCGATGCTGGTATTGAGTATCGGCACCGATATGAAAATTTAGCTGAATCAGGTATCGGTTTTGGCCTAGAATGCCTCATAATGTTTGAACATTTATCCGTGTGCATAACATCATTGGATCACTTGTATAATAAGTTAACTGTGTTTTTAAGGACTACACAATATCAGGTATTAGCAATATAAAATGAAAATAAAAGTATCAATATAGGTATCAGATTGAAAATCCTAGTTTGAGCAGACTTTAAAGGAAGAAAATTTACTGTGAATAGTGAAAATTGTAATCAGTCTATTTGAGGAAAAATAAGATAAGATAAGATAGGACTTTATTGATCTCACAGTGGAGAAATTCAACAGTCACAGTAGCTCCAGGACAGTTTAGTGCAAAAAAGGGGGAAAAAGTGTGATGCAATCAAGATAAACAATAATAAAAATAGAAATAATAATAAAAATAATAATATAAAGTGAATAAGTATATGTACAAAATTTACAAAGAGAATTGAAATATAAATACTATAGATATAAAATAAAGAAAGTACAAAAACAGTGCAAGTTGTCACAGTCCAGTAGTGGCACAGACATGGTATTGCATTTTTGAACACATTAGCTCACCCTAACATTTCTTTTCAGTAATTCCTGATTAAATGGAAGAGAACAAAAGAGTGAAGAAAACCTGTATTAACTAAAAATGTGTGAATAATCAATATGGTAAATATTACAAGCCAAATTCAATGATGTGTAAATCTCTCACCACATTTGAATAACTACTAGACTAAACAATATATCTATCACAGCTTAACACCTATATTTTCTATTTTCTACTGTGAATATTATATCTTGTATGCAAATCCTCAGTTTACAATTCCCAAGCTACACATAGGCAGTTTTACACATTTGTTCCAACCATTTGCGGTTCTCACCTACTTCTCCTTTAAATCCATTGTGTTTCTATGTTCACGGGCAGCTCTGTCACAAAGCCAATAGCCCCCACTGTGAGCAGCCAGACGAGGCTCTCTGCGTTTCTTTATTCATATTCACATAAACCAGAGGCACATACACCACATCAAAGGCTGTGGCGTCTCAAAATGTGTTGTTTTCAGTTGGGGGTCCGCGAGGGGAGCTCAGGGGGGACGACAGCTCAAAGGGTGGTCTGTGTTCGTGTGTTTTGGCTGATCTAAGCACCTGTCTGCGCGCATTCGTCACCCTTTAGGAGCTGCTAGCTGTGAAAATGTGTAGGACATGCAGACAGGGAAGTGCAAACAAGATGTGGTTTGCTCAGACCCACTGCAAGGCCGCTGCGGTAGTGTTTTTGTCTGTGAGGAAGTGGATTCAGAATTGAACTTTTTGAGAGTTTGTGGGTGGTAGAATCGTTCAGGTCTAATAAAGCAACTAAGGGCTGTAGGCAGAGTATAGGACAGTTTCTAATTCTGTGCTGTTTTAACTTCTTGCTCAGTAAAATAGAACAGCTTAGACATCCAAACAGCTATTTGACCTTAGCAATTACACTACATGGTAAACATAACTTACTATAACATGTCTAGTGTATTCAGTTAGACTATAAAAAAGCAACTATTCTGCTATTTCCTGTTTTTCTTTCATGATGATGGCTTTTACTTTTTCCAGACCTGGAGTAGGTGTTGTATGATTCATGATTGGGGAAGTATTTGAAGCTTTATCATGAAACTCATGGCTGTTATTTGCCCAAATCATTTTTGTCTTTTTGGCCTTTCCTTTCCGGTGGTTGCAATGGATTTTAATTTTCTTGGTAGTGAGTCAGAGGCCCTTTCTTACAGACAATTGCCATTAATCCAGGACTTTGTTTTGACCCTATATCTGTAACACCTTTGCATAATCTCTTCACCCATTTACCTAATACATTTGAGACATTTAAGAAGGAATTTATATGAATTAGGGTTCTAGAGTTGCTAGAGTTGTTCTGGAGGAGCTAGAGTTGTGTATTGTTTCATTCACACATGTAATCTTGCATTATTAGTCTCTCTGCATCTCCAGTGCTCAAAATGCTCTGTTCCACATTGTTAACTACCTTTTATTTTTTGTGTAAGTGTGAAATCATCCCAATGACGCTACTGAATGTGTCTGGAGTTTTAAATACACAGTGGAGCACTTCCTGTATTACCACATGACATCACAAGGTGGAACAGAGTGTTTTAAGTTGTAGAGAAGAACACAGCCAAAGTATGCAAGATTTGTGTGTTAAACATGAGTGAATGAAACACAACACAACTCCAGCTATGTTTGTGATGAGGAAACAACATTGTAGCACAGATCAGAAAATAATGTAATCAGCGTCATACAGTGAAACATTCCAAGCAAAGCAATGACAAATCCATAGAAAGAAGCAGGTGATGGACCCCCAACCAAAAAGTTACATAGTTCACCTTTAAATTTCATCTGTTGTCCTAAGATTCAACTCAGACCCACAACCGCAAACCAGTAACCGCTGTGTTGTCTTTTGCTAGCTCCCTTAAAAAATATTGAACACTAAATAACGTGTCTCTTTTTATTTTTGCATATGTCAGTGTAGTATTTGAGTTGTGGAGCTGTTGACAGAGGCCCGGGGGGTGGGCTCCTGCAGTAGGGACAGGACACGGCCCTGAGGGTGCAATCAAAGCACGGAAGCACAGAGGGAATAAACAGACCCAAACACACACACATGCACCCACACACACACTGCCACACACACATTACACGCCTCGCATTTGTTATGTTGAAAGGAAATTAGAATTACATACAGCTTACCTCATACTATTGCAATTCATTTCCCCTCTTTAGCTGGCAAATGAAACAAAGTCGGCACAAAGTTTTAATGGGATAAATCTGGACACGCTGCAGAGTCCAAATGGCTTTACAAACATAATCATTCAACTAACGAACAACACCCCGGGTCAGTCAATCTTATTAGGCAAGAAAAACAGTCCCGAGATGACAGACATTTTTAATATAAACTTGTTAAACTGTTTATAGGCACACTTCCTGGTTTAGGTTTGGATTGCAGTTGTGTTTGTATTTACAACTTTCATGATGTTTAGGTTATCAAATTTGGATAGCAGATCTATTATGAAGTAAATAACTATGTAAATAAATATAGTCAGCTTATTTAGAATAAGATTGTAGCAGTGTTTGGGGTTTACAAATAGTTAGAATAGGATAAAATTGGAATCAGCTGAGAGAATGGTATTTTTCAAAGAATTGCTGTAGTAAATGACTAGCTTTGAAGAGTGTATTTACTTGTATTTTGTAGAAAGCTTTATATCAGACAACCAAAACCTAAAACCTTCTTGTATAGAGGCAAAATCCTTTAAAATTACACAAACAAGGTCAATTTGTTTCCATGAAAGTGAGATGAATAGATCTAGAAGGGCCTCATGTTTTAGAACCAGCCCCAGCTACTATGGGCCTTAGGCAGTGTGCACAACAATGTATTTAGTCCAAGACAGATTTACACAGTGTTGGCAAAGTATTCATTCCAAATATGGCCATTATGCTTCCTTTAGATATTAAGGACTTTAGCAGTGTTGTGTGGTTTGGATATGAGACAGAGTTGGAGTCATATCTTGTGAAAAGGCCCTGAGAATGTTATTTTGGGCAGCAGCAGCGATGACTGTCAGTGGGTTTGTTTGGAGAAATTTCCCCGGTCATCTGAGAGCGACTCAGAGGGAATGTTTGCTGCTTTAAGCTGAACCCGAGCCCAAAACCAGCGCAGTTACAGCAGGTTTGTCCCGGCACACATTAGCCAGGCTGTAAAAAGGGACATGTGTGAATAAAACGCAAGGGCTCTTTATCTGGTAACATTTACTATTATACTTAGACAAACTTTATTGCTCCACAAGAGAAATTATTTGGACATAGTTTTGAGATAGTAGAGTAGTGAATCTAAATGGCCTCCAGTGAATAAATTTGACAGTGAATGCTTATATGTGTTTCTGCTATCCATGCGGCACGGTGGCTGAGTGGCTAGCACTCATGCCTCACAGCAAGAAGGTTGCGGGTTCGATCCCCGGGCCTTTCTGTGTGGAGTTTGCATGTTCTCCCCATGTCTGGATGGGTTTCCTCCGGGCACTCCGGTTTCCCCCATCAACTCAAAACATGCACTGTAGGTGTAAAAGTTGTGTGAGTGAGTGTTGGTGGTGGTCGGAGGGACCGTTGGCGCCGCTTGGCTTGGCAGCCGCGCCTCCGTCAGTCTGCCCCAGGGCAACTGTGGCTACAACAGTAGCTTACCACCACCGGGTCTGGAGTGAATGAAGAATTCTCTGTAAAATGCTGTGTAAAGCACTTTGGGGACATGTGTCTGTGTAAAGCGCTATATAAATAAACCTTACCTTACCTTACCTTACCATGCAAACAGGTGGTCAGTGTTAGACTTAGACAAACTTCACTGATCCACAAAGAAAAATAGTTGGACACATCACAATAAATATATTAATAAAGCACAAACGTTTAAATGGTAATATTTAATTGAAAATAAGTAACAACAATAGTAATAGAGACGATATGTGCAAATACAGATAAAATATATACAAATATATACAAAACAAACAAGAGGGAGACTAGAAAACATGGATTGTCTTTTATAAATCAAGATCTTTAAGTTTTATTCTTATATCTTAATGTTATGTTTCTGATGTTGTGATTGGCTTGTTTCAGTATTAGTATGTCATCTCTGTCAAGTTAATCCTCAATAACTCTAATTTAGTCATTATTTATTTTAGTATATGTTTCAATTTTTGTTTTGTTTTTTGAGTATAGTTTAAAAGACTACACTAGAAAACAAAATGACTAATGGGTGTGATATAGAGTTGCAACAGAAGTGAAATGAAATCGTAAAGGGTTTTTATGATTTCATTTTTTGCACCAACTTTAGTATTTATTTTCATGTAATATATTTCCCCCCAACAGCATCTTACGGCACAGGCTGTTTTTGGAGTTATCACATCGCTTGAAGGTTACACAGTACTTTTGCTTGAGTTTTTCAGTTCTCCTACCGCCTTTGTCTGTGTGCATTTGTCCATTGACCTGCCCATGACCGCCTGACACTTTTTGTTTTTCTGTCCTTGTATTTGGCACAGAAAGGGCCCAACGATCTGGAGTTGGTACCGGAGGAGTACTCGGTGATGATTGGCTCATATCCCTGTAACATCAGCTTTCATAATGACCAGCTGTTCCACTGCACCGTCAACGAACTGCTTAGCACCAGTGAGAGCGAGCTACCTGTCACAGTAAGCATGCAGACTTCTCAAATACCACAACACTAAAGATACGGCTGTTTCAGTATACTTATACAATAAATCATTCAATATTCATTTTAAGATCAGGTTTTAATGGACTTAGCTTAGTCTAAGTCTTGGTCTAATGCTACCCTGACTGTAAAGGTTTTAGGTTGAATAAGCACAAACCATGAGAAACCATATCTGACTTGTTGCTACGACTGACTGAAACAAATGATTGTGTATTAGGGCTCCAGATAAATTGTGACAAGTTCATTTTCTCAACTATACAGACATTTATCACAGAGGCCATGGCATTATTAAATCAAAATGGCAAAATAGATTAAATAATGTATGATTTTCATAAATAATACACTTTAGTCATGTTTGTATTCTCTATATCTAGAAGCCTTCACTCGCCATATTTCAACCTTTATATTGTAAAAAAAATCAATTTAGTCTCTAATTTGACTAGTGGGCTAATAAAAAAAAAAAAAGTTAGATGTTACCCTGGTGAGTTCCCCAATATTTCACAATTACAGTATATGTATTTGTTTGTGCTTTTCCAGAACTTTGCCACAGTAAGTCTCAGTGATCTGTAATGTACTTTGTTTTGTATGCCAGATGTCCACAACTAAACACTGAGGTGCAATATTGCATTAGAGCATAACAGGCATATACGTTATGTCAGAGGTGGAATTGAACTCTCCAATTAGTAGGCAAATAACCTCATCTCTGGTGCATTTGTTGCCTAAACACATCTATATCCCTGCTTTAAATAATCTCTCAGTGTGAGATTCCCCATATTTGTGTAACATTTCCACGCTCAATTGACATGACCTATCTTTTGGGAACTGTAAATAAACAAATCTCGTGGTCTTGATCCGGTCCTGGTCAAGTCTTGGTCTTACAGGGGTCCTGATTAATATGACTCTGACTACCACACTCACAATGTGCACTTTATGAAGCCCCTTGTTGGAAATATTCACAAATTGACCCTGGTAATTTAAGCAAAACCTCGGCCTGTCTCTCAGCGCCAGTCCAGACATTTGGTCAGAAACCTCACCATCTGCAGAGCTCATTCAAACAGCCCTCGTAGGTCTATGCATATTCAATGATGCGTGTGTCCCTCTTTCTATGCATTATAAATGATTTGTAGTGGTAGAGCATGAGTCAGCACTTAGCCGAGTGGTGATTCATCATGAGCGCCACAATGCCACAGAAGAACAGTCAAATGTTTACCTAATACATTCATCAGCCGGGTTTCTTCAATGGCAGTCTCACCTATCACACAGATGGTACTCTCTCGAAGGGAATACACACTTCAGAAGCTTCTAAATTGTAATTAATGCTCCCAATTAAAGCCCTAATGTGTTGCTTTGTCTTTTTGAGCAAATATAGTTGTATTGGAATAGAATTGTTGCAGACAGCAGAGCAACCATGATAAATGACTGATTAAAACAAGAGGTAGAAGTAATTGCTTAGTTGAAAATGTGTCTTTAAAAATTGAACTTTCTACAAGTGATATTATCAAATAAGGTGCAAATTAGTAAGAGTGATGCTATCCATTATATTTCATTAGCGGATATTAGTTTGATCTAAGCTTGTTGCATTGTTTTAGATAATGACATTTTGATTGCATAACTGTATTTTAATTTGTTTAAAGAAAAAATAAATAAACAATGTCCCTGAATACTGAAGAAACACTTCCATTCAGCCCATTTGTTACAAAACATGATGTTTAAATAGTTAAACATATCTCAGTTGGTAAAGTCCACGGATCCGAAGGTTCGCATTTTGATTCCCACATAAAATATAAAACTGATTGGTTGCACGGGCAAATCCACTGACCCAGAGGTTAGCGGTGTGATTCTAGCTCCCACAGAAGAATGCTCACCCCAGTGTCTGTGTACACTGGTGGATGAATGTGTGTGTGTGGGTTCCTTGATATAAAGTGCTCTGAGTGCCTTGAAGGTGAAAAAGCGCTGTATAAAAATGTGACCATTTACCATTTCCATAACATTATGCTAATTCTTTTATGTTAACCGCTGCATTTAAGTTTGATGCTAGTAATGCTATATAAACACAGACGCTCATTATGTACAAGTAACCGATTGAGAGCCAGAATTATCTTGATTATTCCAAATATGGTAATTACAGATGTGCTGCGCTCTGTTTAGCTTGTAGCATCATTCTTTCAAAACCCAGCCTTATTGAACCCCAAGAAGACATATTAATAGATTTATTGGTGATTGCATTATACAGCACATGCATGAGGAAGCAGTAGTCGCATACAAGGCAATTACAATATTACTCAAAGCAGAGTGACATTGATTCTTCCCGCTTCTCATATGCTTTTACATTGGCAAGGTCAAACCATCTATTAGAGAAGACATCAATTTCATGCATCCTAACTTTGATAATTCACACAATCTCATATAACACAAAGTCCTTTCCGTATAGTGCGTGTACCAAATGCAGTTGTCCATTCAAGTGACTTTTTATTAGTCGAGACGCATTCATCTATATTTAAATAAGAGTACCTCTCTGGAGCTGGAAACACATGTTCACAACTTTATGTGCATGCTCACTGACGTGTAACTACTTCAGAAAGCCTTCCCCTTTCAGACTCCAAAATAGCAGGAAAGCTTTTACACCGTTATTTTTATGGTTCGTACCTGAGGCTGCGTCTACTCCATCTTACCATTTTATGATCACTACCAAGTACATGCGGGGAATTAGCAGTGGCTTAACCTCCAGTCCACAGTCAACAGTATATGCTGTAAATAGTAATGGAGAAACATAACTGCTCTGTACATAAAATGTAAAATATATTATTTTGGTGGGTATTGGTTACCATATGGATTGTTTCATTAGTGGTAAGGTAGGCTGTAATATCATATATCATATAATATGTGCTTGCTCTGCTTTCTAGTGTAGTAGTAGTCAAAGTCAAAGTACAGTAGTAGTAGTAGTGGTGGTGGTAATAGAAGCAATAAAGTCATATTAGGGGTGGTAGTAGAAATATCAATAGTAGTAATAGTATAAATACAAGTATAATAAGTAAGTAGTAGTAGTAGTAGCAGTAAGAGTTCTGGTTAGGCATTATGGCCAATAGAATTACCATTTTATAAATTTTTCACACAGTTGATTATGAAAAACAAAAAGGAATTAAGTTCATTTGAATTACCCTGCCCTACAAAGAGTAGTAATAGTAGTAGTAGTAGTAGTAGTAGTAGTAGTAGTAGTTGTTGTTGTAATTGTAGTAGCTGTAATATAGTTTATACTTATTTAGTACTATTATGTTGAGTCAGTTACATTTTGTGTACCTCAAAAAACTTTTGAATTAATATTTTAGTTTCTGTTACTATTAATACTCTAATACCTTTGTTGCATAGAGGGTTTGAGTATAGGTCATAACAGTATATGGTTGCAGCAGGCCTTTCCAGTCACTGAGGATGTTTTCAAAGTGCACGAGCGCATAAAGATATAGTGCATGTGTATTTGCCTTTCAATAAATGCATTGAGCCGACGCATAGCTCATGGCCATTTGTTTCCTTGCTTACTCTGTGTGTGCCACATCTATTTATACACAGTGCCATGTTTGTGCTTGGCTCTGAAGTGATCCAAGAAGAGGAAGTGGTGTTTTTTTAACTAAAGATAAACAGGAACTGGGAACAATGGCATTTTCCCCTCCATTACACCCACTTTTCAAGGCTTGTCTATGGTTTTGGCAATATAATTAAATAAATGCCTGGAACCAGAATAACAGAAAAACGCAGGATATGTAAAGTCTTAGGTGGACCTATGGTTGTAGTAAAACTCAAAAATGTAGTTTAATAGTGGTACATATAGTATAATTAAAAGTAGTGCAGTAGTAGTGGTAGTAAATGTACTTAAGAAAGAAGGAAAGATATTGTCTTATAAAGACATAATGCAGCCGACTTGTTCACTGTTACTCCGAGTAGTCTGACAAGAGTCCTTCTAGATTTCTTCTTATTTTTATCATACCACAGATAAGAGATGATGAAACAGGAACTAAGGACAATGGCATCCGCTTTGTAAGGCTATTCTCCGTTCTTTTTTGGATGTAAATACGCAAAGGAACGAGAAAATCTGAAGGATCCTGCATATTTAGGGTAGGTAGGGTTGGGTATTTAGAGTTTTTCTCTCAAACAGAAACACCCTGTTCCACCTTGTGATGTCATGTGGTAATACAGGACGTACTCCACTGAGTTTTTAAACTCCTTACATCTTCAATAGAATCATTTGGATAATTTCAGCCCTGGAAATGCCCATCTCTGTTAAACAAAAGTAAATAGTAGCTGTTAACTTGAAAACTACCAGTAAATGACATCACAAGGTGGAACAGAGCATTTTGAGCTTTGAAGGTGTAGGCATCCCAGTAATACCAGGATTACTTAAACATGTGTAAATGAAACAAAACACAACCCGTTATGTTTTTGAGGAGGTAACAACCTCATAACAATTAATGCTCACAAGAGTTGATTTTTCGTAATATAGGACCTTTAAATTAATGACTCGAAGCTGACTAGTAACCTTGAAGATTTTTAAAGCACAAGTTGTCTCATTATGTAATCATTACATAACAAAACACTACAGTCCTGTATGGACTCATGACATAGGGACAGTAACATTCACAACTGCTCTACAAGACATTCCATTTTTTAATATTTTGGTAAATATATTAAACAAATGACTGGAACTAAAAAGAGCCGAAATGAAAGAGCGCTGGAGCCTAGTGAGGCTACTGCAGCTTCTCCCTCTGAGTCGGACCAATGTAAAGAAGGATTTGGTTTGAGGATTGGGGGCTTTTCATCTCCGTCTTTTTCATGAAGTTGGGATTGGGGAAGGCTCTGCTGTGGTGGTAGTGCTGCACACAGACCCTGCTGACTAATCAGAAGGGGAAGCGCCCGTCCCTTTCTCAACACATCTGGGTTACTCTGAACTATGTGGCTCTTCTTGCTCATTCGACGCGCAAGGCCATTTTTCAAACCCCCCTGCTGGATGCTTTTTTCATTTTTTTCTTTTTTCTTGTGAGCGTGCCTGCACCTGCGTCCATTAAAATTTATGTGTGTGTAGAAACCATGCACTTGTTTCTATTAAAACCTGCCTATATTATGCTGCACGCAATCCTTTCTACTACGACTGCAACATATTCTAAATGTAACCACTAAATCATGTTTAGAAGATGAGTTTAATAAATGTTCTGTGTCTGCTCATAGATCCAGGTGGGGAACTTCCACCACATCATTGCCAGAGTACAGCAAGGAGGAAGTGAGCTGGCTATTGTGGTGTCCATTGTGGTCTGCTGCGTTTTGCTTTTACTGTGCACTGTGGGTAAGTTATCTTTGCACAACAGCTGAGGGTGCTGGCTATCCACACATGTCAGGCTTCTATGAGATCATTGTGTCTTTAAAGTGAATAAAACTTGAGACAGTAGTGACTCTAATTGGCCCCCAGTGAATAAATGTGACTGTGAATGCTTATATATGTTTCTGCCTGTCGTGCAACTTGGTCATCAATGTTAGACTTAAACTTATACCTAGACAAACTTTATTGATCCACATGGGAAATTATATTCATAATATATATAATATAATAACAAAGAGCAACAATATAAATGGTAATAATAAATTAAAAATAGTAAGAGGCTGGTGAAAAATATGAGTGAAAATAAAATATAGAAATATAGTAATACAAAATATATCTGTACTATACACGAGATGTGTGTGATAGTTTACACCTTAAAGGCCGCCACACACTACAGGAGAATTTGCCCAATTTTACTCACCTCTCGTAAAGTGGTAAATTTAAACTGCAGCATCTCAACCACATTATTCATAGAAATGGTCCTCTGCAATCAATGACATCCAGTCCATAAAACCGCGCTATTAATCCAGTTTGAAGCCTTCTTTGAAAGTAAAAAGACAGTGTTTCCTCACGTGTGTTTGTTTACACACACACAGCGTGCGGTGAAGCTGCAGATTAGTGATCGAGCCTCTACTTCCTGTGGACTTTATCACCTTCATCATCTTTTGTGCTTCTAAAATCATGTATCTGAAGTATTGCACCACATTTCACAAATAATAATAATACAGTTTTGACTTGTATCTAAAGAAGTGCAGTGCTCTGAGCTTTTAAACACTTAAGAGTCTCAAAGCGACTGTAGACAGGAAACAGCTGATACGATTGCGCTCCAAACTTTATAGCCTGTGGTCTGCAGGTGTATCCTGCTGCAGTCTTTGTGATCGGAGATTTTAAGTCTCATAAGTTTCTCCTCGTGTCTGTGGTGTGTGCTTTTTGTCACACGTTTAAAAATAGTTTAAGACCGAAAAATCCTGTAGTGTGTAGCGGCCTTAATACTAATATTAAATGCAAGAACATTAATGAGTAATCTATCTCTGAACTACAATTTGTACATCTTTTTTACACAGTTTATCTTTGGTTGACTAAGGAACAAAGTTGTATGAATTGAACTAGTAGTAACCAGTAGAATTGAAAGTCGTGTAGTAGCAACAGTGGCAACATAGTAGTAGTCGTAGCATAAGTATTAATATTTAAAGATGCTAAAAGTAAAATGCCCTTAACAGTGCCCAAAGTCAAATTAAATATATATTGTTTTGAATATAATTAAAACCTATTTTTTTCTATGTAAAAGTTGCTTATAACATAGCTTATTAACCTACTTTTCCAATTATCAGAGTACATTCGTGGGTAGTGTTGAGGTAGTAATAATCTTCAATGTACACCTGCTTTTTTTTTTACTCCCCCTGCTTTTTAATCCAGATGGTAGATTCTTCCAGTGGGCAATTTCACTTCCACTGTCGTACCTTAACTCTGAATGCAGTACTGTCTGAAAATCGTCCCTTTGACTACGCATCTTTATACCCCTACTCCCCGTTTATGATGTATGGCTGCGCGGCTGCTGTTGCGATGGATGCCCCAGATGTGCAGCAGATAAAAGGGAGGGAAGAGGAGCGTCGGGGGGGTGGTGGTCATGGTGTCCCCCGGTTGCTTCATCTCCCCTCTCTCCACAAAGCAGCTAGTGTTCTCTGTAGCTGTCTGTCTGGGTTTGTCTGACTGTGCCACTATAGCCTGTCATCTCTGAGGGGAGTGGTGGGGTACTATGGTGTATGGAGCAGGTGGGCTGGGGCAGAGGGGGGATTCGGTGGATTTGGACTATTTCCTGTGTCATGTCTATTGTTCAGAGTCCATCAAGCATCTGTTTTTAATATATCAGTGTCGTACATAGGAACTAGTCTTACAATAGAGGTCATAAGGTTAAAACTAAAGTAGTGTATTATTGCTTTTGAAGCCCATGACTCCCCCTGATAGTGAAACAAAGCTGAGGTTGTGCTTAATATTTTGGGCCATAGCATAAGTAACACGAATAAGTAGCAAATGAAAACATATAAGTGTTACTTTCATATAAGATAGATACAAAACAGAGTCTGAAAAAGTTTCCATTAGAATAGCGTAGATAATTTAAAGAGGGGGTGTTATGCAAAAAAATGTTTTTGAGCTTTTCTATCATGTTAACAATAATGACATCCCTGAAGAGGTTTTACTGTCATCCATGCATGTTTCAGGAATCTAGCGACCTCTCCCAGGCCCTATTCGGACCCTCCTTACTGTTAAAAGTAATATTCTGTGCATTCTCAGCCCCTAAACCTACATCATCCACACTCCCGTATGACAATTCTCTATAAATATACAAAAACATACAAAACTGTAAACAACAACTTGACAAACGCGACGCAACGTGCAGTAGTTTCATTAGGGGATGCTTGCTGATTGTGTTGTGATAGCGCTCTGAAGGGGGAGTGACTGCAGAGAGCAAAGGCAGGAGGGGGGGCAGAAACGTCAAAAACAAAAGTGTCAAAAACAAAAGGGAAACTTATAAAATATGTTAATACATTATTTTCATCATGTGTAGCATTTCAAAGTAATAAAAGGTAACATGGTGATGTGAACATGTTATGTGTTTGTGTCGGAAAGAAAAAAAATCCATCTTGGATAAATACAGAGGAAAGTGAGTTTATTTTTTTATTTTAACTGCCTTTAAACCATAACACATTAGACATTTAAAGATGCATTGTGTAACTTTTCTGGTGGAGGGTCAGGCAAAAGCTTTTCTTCATGGAGATGTTATTGATTTGTATATAATGTTTCACAGTATGGTATTAAATGTTTCTATCTTCATGGAGACCAAACCAGACCAAGTTACAGATCAGATCTGTGGAGAGGTGACCCCACTCACAATCAGAATGCCTGTTTTTCTATGTTTTTTGAGCTATAAAATGTAATAAATGTAAGAGCTGTTTAATGTTATACTGTGGAACATTCTAAGGAAAGCAATGACATATCTACAGAAACAAGCAGGTGATGGATGCGCCAACAGAAAAGTTACACAATGCATCTTTATGGTCCAGATTAAGGTTCTTTAATTGTAGTTTATATTTTACTGTGTAGAGACATGATCCATATATCATGAAATATAAGGAACAGAGGCAGATCAAAAGGCCAGTGTAAAGGCACCAAACTGCCCAAGCATGAGATTACACTGAAAATAAAATGCACGGTGTAACTACATGAAATAAACGACCAGTCACCCAAATCCTCAGAGCGCTTCCCCATGTGAATCAATAACGTTTATCTGAGTCTAATTATTATGTCACTGCCATAGCTGCTGAGAACCTCATCCTAACACACTCTGTTTTTATCCCTTTGAAGTTATTACTGTATAATATCTTTTTCCTCACGTCTCTTTGTTTTCCTTTCAGCGCTTGTGGTATATTGCACAAAGAGCCGGAGGGCAGAGCGCTACTGGCAGAAAACCCTGCTGCAAATGGAGGAGATGGAGTCCCAGATCAGAGAGGAGATCCGTAAAGGTGTGCAACTGAAAAAGCAAAAGCACTCCCGCTCACATCATGCAAAAAAATATACTTTTGGAGTATTTACTATCAAAGCCTGCTCAGATCTCCAATGATGTGTGGCTGTCAGTCTAGAATCGACCAAATGTGTTTCTTTGTTGTGATAGGGTTTGTGTTGGTTGAGAGGGTGAGGTGGGAGGGATACGCCACAGTTGATAAATTCGTGTCTAGTAAGCGTGACTCATAAAACACCACACCTGACAAATGATCAGTCACCGCCAGACACTGTTCAGATAGCCTCTTTACGTCAAATGTATCCCTCCGCTGTCTTAGGGATGTCAGCACATTTTACCTCTTTGGTCCACTCTAATCAAATCCTTGAGCTTTTCCAGACAAAACACAAGTTCTGCTTAGGCCTGTCACTATAAATACTGTATCAACCTATCGTTCAGTACATGACAGATGGAGCAATAATTTTGGGGGTCAATATGAAGAGTTCAATAGAAAAAACAGATATCTTCATTTTGTCTTTTTGTTGCCATTTTATACAGGTATTATGAATGACAATAATGTAGAGTGGATTTTATCAAGAAGGGATGGAATAATATTTTGACAGCAGTAAAATAAATTTGGCTTTTGAAAATATTACTATATTAAGAGTAAACTACAGAAACAATTTGCATCCAGACACATTGTTTCTGTGTCTGTGAAACTGCCTGAAACACTAGACACATGACTAGGCTGGCATCACATCACGTGGGCAATATAAACAAGGAAGTGGAGCACCATGTCTGAAGTTGCACCAGCTGATTTAGAACCGAGGAAGATGGCAAGCATGAAAATAGTCTTTTCGTGGACCGACGACAAGGTTCAGTTTCCAGCTGCTCTGTTTCCCATTTGTCTATGGTTTGTTTAAACTTTGTTCCACAATAACGTCACATGATCGATGTCACAAATCAGCGAATCAAGAAGGGGCAAGTCACAGTGACGTAGTCCAATAAGGATGGCAACTAGAGCTCCTATGTCAGCGTATCAACATTTTCAGGCATCCACACAGCACTGGATCAAATCTGTACTCAGAAGAATTCATGGGAGCTGGCGGCACCAGATTGTTCCGTCTCCGGAGTCATTTTCCATTGGATTAGTGTGGACGAACAATGCATCTGCAATGAAAACAACTTGAATACGTACTAGCGTGGAAGTGTTTCGTTCATACATTTTATGATAGTTTTTGGTGGGATAATTCTACTGTAGGGTTCTTGTGTCAGGGGCATAATTTAGTTTCAGTATTATCCTTTATCGTCTATATTTTTTTCAGCAGTATAACGTACTTCAAATGCAGACTTCAAATCCAGACTAATTTCAGGTGGATTAAACAGGATAACTCTGGTCCACCTAAAAACTGTAGTTTACGTTTTATATAGGTGTGGTGTGAAAAATGAAGAATGAAAACAAGGATATAAAACTGCACATTCATGTAAAAGATATTTGTGAACCACAAAGTAAATCAATCTTAATCCATTTAGCATAATACCAACTGGCTATGTGCTTCTCTCTGCGTCCCAGACCACTTAGATCATGTGCAGTTAAAGATGCAATATGTAACTTTTCTCGTGTAGGGACATCAACCTATAAGCTCCAATGGAGATTATACTGTTTTGCCTC
This sequence comes from Odontamblyopus lacepedii, assembly GCA_034769755.1. Taxonomy (NCBI): domain Eukaryota; kingdom Metazoa; phylum Chordata; class Actinopteri; order Gobiiformes; family Gobiidae; genus Odontamblyopus; species Odontamblyopus lacepedii. The sequence continues at coordinate 21,223,621 of CM068345.1, read as the reverse complement.
GAATATTCCACAGTATATTCACGTGTCTATTTAGACACGTGAATTCTTTTTATTCTTTTTATTCAATTACAAAATTGCTCAGAGATAGAGAAGTGTGAAATTTTACGTAATATAGAACCTTTAATGCCATACTGCGTAAATCCCATAGCCTTTGTCTAATGGTTTCTTCACTATATATAATGCTGCTGTTGTTGCAGTTGAGAGCATTTTAATGTAGCTTAATTTTAATGTTTACCACTACACCAATTAAACCTGCAACACAAATCACACCAAGTCCAGCCCAGGCTCGCAGGTGTGATCAGTGTGTGTGCTTTCAGTTTTGTGCATGTCTTCTTGGGCATTAAAGGAAAGTGCCGTGAAGGCCACTCTGCATCTGAGAAGGGCTGGATTTATGAAGCGGAGATAGGGCAGCGGATAGGGGGAGAGAAATGAAAGAGAGGGGGAGATAGGAGCGCCGAGTCAGGGCCGAGGCAGTCTCCAGTGTGGGAGGAAGAGGTTATTTAGTCAATGGACAGAGATAGATTTGTGGCTTGAGTTCAGGGCAAAACAGCCAGGTACTGCTTTGCCCTAAGCTAAGAGGTGATAAAAGAGGAGTAAAAGAGGCAGATTGGCAATAGACATGTTCCAGACTGCAGAGATGGGAGGACTTTGGCATTCAGTGAGACATGAGGTGTGTTCAAGGCCTCAGAATCTAATCAAAAGTGTGAAGTGACGGGTGATTCAATAGATAAATAACCCTGGGGAGAGATGAAATACAATACTGTGCCAAAAGTGAACATGAAATGGTGTCTTAATGTTTCACAATAGACAAAATCACAGATCCTTAGAAAACTTGGAAAATTCCTACAATAAGCATAGATGTTCTAATGAAGAAAATAGTGTAGTGAAATGGGGTAGGGCTGCAAAAGATATAGCATTCAAATCAAAACTGTAATTTAAGATGGAGCAGTTATCAAATTGCAAAGTCTGCAATAATTTAGACAGAATAATATAATGTTCTCTGTGTTACGGCCCAACTCTGCCAGGGATAGGGGAAGTAACAAAAACCAATATGTTAAATGATATAAATAAAGTAATTTAATAAACAGAAATGCAAAAGGTAAATGAAAATGAGCTAAAATATATACACTCAAGACTTAAAACAAAGTAACATGAGCATAAAATGTAAAGTAAACATAGAACAAAATATTCTGTGTTTTTACAGAACAATCTTTTGGTATCTGTAGTTTATCCATTTTAAATAGTCTTCTCTAAAATGTTACTGCTCACAGCGTTGTTTACAATATGCACTCTGAACAGAATCCTGCTTTTAAAACATATATTGCTAATCTAATTGCGGTTAGATTTTTCCAGAAACATGTAGCCCTAAATGGGGGCTAAGAGTGGGATGGACATACTGTAAACCGACCAATCCCCTTGGCCATAGCACAGCACTCTTTAACTGTAAAAGTATGACTAACAGTGGAAAGACTAAACTAAACTCGGATATAAAATGACTCCTTTGTAAACATAATTTTTCATACTTAAAAAAATTGTGCTCTGTGTTGTTGCTATAGCCCCTCTGGTCCAGTTTCCTGTCCACAAACAAGCCTGACGCAACCCAAAACTGTCTCTCATTTTGCAACAAAGGGCTTTTCCATGCTGGGATCTCTTGTGTCTAATTAGAAGAACATAAAGTGTCTACTAAATCGAGATTAGCATGCAGATTCAAGTGTCTGGATACATTCTCACTGTCTCCCTCAAAAACCTCAGCGTGGACACATGTTTTGGAAAACAGCCCTATTCCAGATTTGGCTATAGCTTTGTCTTGTGGTAAGTATTTGTCAGTGTGTTCTATTGGACTGCAACTGGAGAGACTGGCAGCGGAAGAGGAAGGAGACAGATCACAGTATGTGTTTGGCATATTTAGCATTCAACCAGAACCTACCTAACAGATCTGGAAAATCAAATGATACAATGGTGCGGCTGCTGATCTGAAATCTCTTCCACTGTAATCAGGAGCTTGGCAGACGCTTCACATCAACGGGAAGTGTAATGTATTTGCCCCAGACTAAAAACATGCTATATACCCACAAACAAAAATATGGTAAACCACAACTACTCTTTAAAACAGACCAATCAGTCGCAACTTGACTACCACTGAAAGATTAAGTGAATAACACAGAATATCTATTTGAAAATAATAGGATAAACTAGACACAAGAGAATATTCACAAAGTTCAGATTTCAGAAACATGAAAATTAAGCAAGGGTTTGAGTAAATTGTGATGTCTAAACCATGTGTCAGCTCTTATAGGGTGTTTGTGGTCTGTAGTATTCAGTATTTCAGTCAAGAGGAAACAAGGATTTCTAGTTCTTAATGTAATAACTAGAGAAGAAGAAGTGAATGCTGGTATTAATGTTTGAGTATCATAATGTAGAGCCACATTTGAGTTGGGTTGAGTTGTTTTTATATGTTGTCCATAGGAGTGTAGGCTAGTCATGATGACAAATTTTGAAGTTCTATATATTGTAAATATAGATATAGATAAATATAGATGATAAATGATCATATTGAAACTAATTTATGCCACTGACACAATAACCCAAGAGCAGATTTAAACCACAAAAACGATTCAATAGTGTCAAAAAAGTCATGAGCTGCAACAAACAAATAGCAGAATGAAACACTTTAGTACTTAGTTTGCATCTGTAATGATTCAACCTTTCAAATCATGTCATAGAGCCAAAAAATAACCAAATATCAGTAGCGCAAAGAAGAAATACACACAATAAGTACTGAGCCCAAAAATATATTGTTCTATCTTTCATATATTGAACAATAAATCAATATAGTAATTATTATGATTAAATATACCCTATAGGGGCGTGCGTTGCCATGACTCTGGCGATAGTTATCATGATATGCCTGTCACAATTCAGTATATCGCGACATATACATTCTGATACTAAAACAAAGAACGATATATTGGGATTTATCAATAATTATGTATAATATTATGATCACTAGAAGATAATTGGATGAAATACAATGTAGTCAGATTAATATCCTTGTTGAGAAATCATGAGAACAGTAAATTGGAATTTTTCAAGAAAAACATTTACGGTAAATCCATACGAGAATTGCACAATGAAGTACCGCAATATATCAGTGAATCGATTTTTTATTACAACCCTACTATATACTATGATTATTTAAAAATGTCAAAAATTAAAAAGTTAAAATTAAAAATATTTCACTCTTTTAATCTTCCAAGGTGATATTTCTACACTTTTTTGTTTAATTTTACTGTTCATTTACTATAGTCATATACATGAACATTTAGAGGCAAGTTTTATCACCTATGCTCATTATTGTTATGACTATAACTCTCCCAAATTCATTTTTTGTCAATATCACCCTCCCCCAAGGCTACATATTAAGCAGATGGCCATAATGTTTTAGCTGACCGATTTTGATCATTTTTGTTGCCAGGTTTTGCCGAGCTCCAGACAGACATGACAGACCTGACCAAGGAGCTGAATCGGAGCCAGGGCATCCCATTCCTGGAGTACAAACAGTTTGTCACACGCACGTTCTTCCCCAAGGTGAGAAAACTTGCTTTTGTCTACTATCTCATCACACTTGCATACTGGCAGTAGTCTTATTCTCAATGGTGTTTTTAAAATATTTCTATCATAATATTTCTACCAGCCAACACGTGCAGTTTCGTTTTTCCCATTGACGCTAATCTATAGCAAAGAAATTCACCTTGTAACTTTGAGAACACTCAGTGGACAGCTAGCCCCCTGCAGCCTGCCTAATGTGTTCTCTGTAGGTAAGCAGTTTTGGTGTCGGGTGATCCCGCCTCAGGGTAAAATCTGTCTGTGGAAGAGAGTTTTACAGTAATGCAGACACAATGAATCTAACCACTAATGACTATATCCGCTAGACTATTTGTGCCACTTCCAAGCCAATATAAATAGAGAGGGCTGGATCAGGATTAACATTACATTAGTTGATCATTTGTTTGCGGTACAAAAGTACTTATGGTAAAGCAGTCAGATTAATAGGAAATGTTATATGATATGTAATAGTTGTTTATAGTGCTAATACTTACTACTATTTTTATATTAAAAGAGCAAATATTACGCTATTTTCTGATCTTTGTTATATCTTTCTGTCTGTGTTATTTCTTCATCACAAACATACCTGGAGTTGTGTTTTGTTTCATTCACTGCATGTTTAGGCTGTGTTCTTGTCTCAAACATGAAACACCCTGTTCCACCTTGTGTTGTCAAGCGATAATACAGGAAGTGCTCCATTGCGTTTTTAAACTCCATACACCTTCACTAGAATAATCTGCCCATTTCTCCTGAACTTAAGGTAAAAGTTAGATGTTAACTTAAATACTACAGCTTCATGATATCTCAAGGTGGAACAGAGCATTTTGAGCATTAGAGATGAATAATAAATCTTTATAAAGGACTTTTAAAAACAAAGTGCTGTAGAAGCAGCAATGAACAATACAAAAAGCATAAAAATAACCTACAGAAAGTATACAAAACAGTCAATGATGCAAACGATTCAATTAATTATAAATAAATTAATAAAAAAAGAAAGAAATAGATTCAAAAGAAATAAGGAATAAAGTCAAGCTAAAACCAGTTAAAGGAAGGACAACTGATAAAAATTGGTTTTAAGAAGTGATTTAAAAGATGATACTGATTTCCTCAGGCAGGCAGATTAAGGCAGACTAATAATAAAGGGCTACTCAAACATGTGTGAATGAAACAAAGCACAACTCCAGATATGTTTTTGAGGAAATAACATTTTAACATGGCTTAAAACTCACAAGTGTCAATTTTGTGTAGTATAGAACCTTAAAATCGACCTTAGGAATGTTATGATGCCATCAGATCTCAACTAAGAGCTTCGTTCAAAATAATGTATAAACTTTTACAATTACTGAAATGATGATTAACTGTGATAACACCAGAAGCACAAACCCAAAGGAAAACACAAACCACCCACAATTGAGAGTGTTTAGTCTGTAAACCGCAGACCTGACTTTGATACCGACAGAACAATGTTGGGCACAGGGACAGCAAAACTTTCTCTTCTTGATTTTTCCAAACAACATATTTCTCACACTCTCCCTCGATTGTTGTGAAAACGAACATCCTTGTGCAATGTCATATGACTTCAGTTGTTTTGTTGGACACTGGACACTGTTGTCTGGTTGTGAAGGAAGTGAGCAGGGAAAGTGTTGAAAGGCAGAGCGGAGAGGAGCATAAATCCAACTGTTGCAGCCTCAGTATTGTCTCCCCATAGTTTTCCGCAAAGACAGCAAAAAACTATGCAGAAGTAACAAAGGATGGGGTAACTACATACTTTGACTTTTAAAATCTATTTTGTGGTTTTTTACACAATCTTAACATTTTTTTTGGTAATGTGTGCATTGTGTCACTATGGTAGTTGCTACATGTATTAATGGTGGTAATCCATTGTATCCACATTGATTTGGGTTAATCCTTATTTGAGAACAGGGCTCTACAGTGCACCCATTTCACTCGCATTTGCGAGTAAATATTTCAGCGTGCGAACGAGGAAAATAAAACAGTCGCACCAGTGCGAGCGCTTCTGCAGCCACAATAAGGAGAACTGCGCACAGACGTAATGTGAGTTAAACGTTCTAAATGTATCAAACATTAGGGGCGCACTCACACAAGGACTTCAGAACCGTGCCCAAGCCTGGATCGCCAATAAAGCGCGGCACGCATGCCCAGCGCGAGCACAACCGAATCGTGCCCGGGCACGACCCCAGCATACGAGCTCCGCATGTGCGCCGATATCACTCATACGAATAAACTCCGCTTCAAACCACGTCCACGCCCACCTTAACCGAGGAGCGCACCGCAGCAGGACCCACACCTGTCCCACCACTCAGTAGACTCCCCCATGCCGCTGGACTTCCTTCTCCGCTAAAGCGATCTTGTCTCGGACTGGAGTGCATTTGCACTCGATCTTGTCACGGACTCGAGGTCTGAATACTGAGTGTGATCATATTTCATTTACTGCTATCGCCAATAAACTCATACCAGTGTGCGGGACCGCGCGGGACGTCTCTCTGCGGCCTGTGCACTGGAGCCTGTGGACACTGCATGGCACGTCACCACATGCACCGCCAGCGCTCGTCTTGTCTGCCACAGTGCGCACCCTCGTGTACCAGCGGGCATCACAGAGCAGGTTAAACATCCTCCCTGTCTATACGTCAGTGCGCCGCTCTTCGCCTTTTCACGCTCTCTCATCCCACCTGGAGCGCACTGAGGCTCCTCCTCAATGCGCTGATTAGAAGAGCAGGACGACACGTGAAGCAAAAACTCATTTTCTGTCAGTGTTCGCACAGAGCAGAGCTACGGCACAGAGGAGGCGAAATGTGAGCTGAAGTTTGCCTAAGAAAATGTCAAATAAATCTGTTTGTCACAATGTGCGTTTGGTTTGGTAAATGTGCAGAAACTAAATACCACTTTAAAACAAGAGAATGTAACTCCAGGAATTTGAAAATGCAGGTTTCAAAATTCTACACACTTTTTTCACTTTGTAGCAGTTTTCTGTAAAGTGCCAGTGGAGGTTCTCACTGTGGGTGAGGGTCCAAAAAGAGGTGCAGATTGTTTAAGTGCAGTTTGCTTGGCTTATTTTAAGTCTAAATGAATATTAATAAAATGGAGATAGGATATGGAGATAAAATGGAGATAGATTAAAAAACAAAAACAAAAAAAACATTGTGATCATGCTGGAAAAGTACAGTCATAATTTTGTTTTTTTGTATAAAATTCATTCAAATAAGTTGGTGTTGGTGTGCGGAAGTTCTGCACTGTAATAAATGTTAAAAACAAAAACCTATTTGTGACCCCATTTTTTTTTTCTGTGCTCCAAAAAACTTTAACTTAGGGGCACATGTGCTCCTGAAAAAAATTTAGCGTAGAGCCCTGTTTGAGAATAACATTTGTTCAGTCCTATTTTAGACCTAGTACTAGTTTAGACCTGGAATAGTCCTCTATCCTCTATATTGGTTCTGGTGTTACTTGGAAAGCAGGTGTGAGGTTGAAAAGTTTGAGACCGCTGCTACTAAAAAATTGTTTTTAAATAGTCGTTATTGTAAAATTTACTTTCATGTTCAGCATCTTAAATAGCTGCAGGATTGTTTTCACTCCCTCTGTTATTCTGAACATATTATTGTCTTTTTTCATTGTAGCTCCTTTCCTAGCCAATTACTTACTGACAAAAAAAGTGCGAAGGCTCAGTTTGAAAATGAGCCAAAAGTAACTGTCCTGAAATGACAGATTGAGTTGAGAGCTTCTTCTTGGCTTTAAGTCAATTTTGGACCGAAACCATTACAGCTCATGACTGTCAGTGTCATGGAGTCATGTTTCCTTTTCATGGTCAGTCACACAAAATTCAGCACTTCAGTTCCAGTCTGTAAATCTACACCAAAGTCCCAGAAACAGAGCAGCAACCGATATAAATACTATACTTCATCATTTAGGGAGATTTTTGGTGAAAAATCCAACATTTCTTTTAATTATATAAGTTATAAAGTCTTAAAGGTCCTATATTATGCAAAATGACTCCTGTGAGCTATAATAACGCTGTTACCTCATCAAAAACATACCTGGAGTTGTGTTTTGTTTCTTACACACGTTTGAGTAAGACTTTATTATTATTACTCTGAACATATGTGAATGAAACAAAGCACAACTCCAGGTATGTTTTTGATAAGGAACAACAATTATACCAGATCATAAAATAGCATAATATGGGGCTTTTAACATTTTATAATGAAATGGTGATAACATCAGAAAACATTAGTGGTGAATTATGAATATTGATGCAAGGCAACACAGCAAAAATTGTCAAAGTAATTCTATTATCAGTAATGCATTCCCTTTAATTAAAAACTTAATTCAGTCACAGATGTCCCATTCTGCTTGCACTTAGTCTTATGGTTAACTGTATGTATGTCTATGTTACTATGTATTAACTCTATGTGTGCCTCTTTCAGATGTCTTTGGATTATGAGAACACCTTGGTTCTGCCTGTCGTCTATGAGAACGATTCTCTGGGACCCAAAGCCCTCCCAGAGACGCACCCGCTGCTGCAGGACTGGCAGGTGAGGGGTTAAGCCGTCAGGCTCGGGCCTGCCACACTGCCTCATTTGGCAACTTTTTAACTCCTTTTGTTTCTCAACTAGGTCACAGTGAGGCTTGTTAGGGTTCTCTACCATTAAGAAGTTCGGGGAAAGTGCATTGTGCACTTTGGATTGTGTGCACTTCTTATGTGCCTCAGGACTTAGCATGTTTGGTTGAGTGTCTATGAGGCCATACACACAGTAGTTAACTCCTGTGTTTATTTTATGCATTTCTAAGAATACTGACAATGAGAAACACAAGAATTATCTTTTTTTTTTAACACAAAGTACCATTTGATAAATAATTGCAAATGAATTTAAATATATATTTTAAATATAAAATGTTCACTTTAAAAGTATGATGTAAATCTTGTCATTATAGAGAAATAACACAAGCTAAATACTAGAGTTATAAGAATTATTAAAACTGGACTAAGTAGAATAAACTGGGCCTGAATCAGATTTTTGCCAGGACTGAAGCAGGATCATGACTAAACTAAAAAAAACAGAAACCAGATCATGTATTTCAGTTTTGTTATTGTATTTGTACTACCAGAAGATTCTTGTACCACTGAGAATACCCACACAACCCCTCCCTGTTCATTCACTATCTTTGCAGGGATCATTTTACCAGCTGAGAAATACAGGTGTTATTGCAATGTTACTTTTGCATGTCATTTAGTGGTTTCTTCTGAGCGAGAGTTTCTGAAACCTGCTTGTCAAACACCTCGCTGCCCGCTAAGTTGATGACAGCTGTTGACACACACTTCCCATGGAAAAATACAGCATCAATCTCCAATTCACCTCAGTCTCACGGAAATATAAATGACGGCCTGACTGAAAGACTGTAAGAGGCCATGCACTTTCACACACCTCCGTGCCAAAACGCCCAACAAGGGGGGGAGCATGTGCTCGTATGAGGGTGCGCAGGAGGAAAAGTAGCGATCGCGGGTGCTGGTTTTGGGTCGGCAGCCGGGGGAGCTTGTCTAACAGTGATGAAGTGCCTTGGATCCACATCGTCTTCCCAGGAAGTGTTTTCCAGGTCACAGCAAATAAATCTCACAGGCGGGCATTTATCTTACTACACACCCCTGCTCTCCTTCTGTCAGCCTCCAAAACCACACCATATGGCCGCAGTCCAGGGGGAAGTCTTCATCACCACCTCTGCTTAGTCGCACCATAGATAGGCCATTCTCATTAAGTCGACTCGGCACATTTAGAGACAATTGCAACACAGCTAGAGAACCCAAAGTAGGAGATACTGCAGTGCAGGAGGGACCGACCACAATAGTAGGGGTCTAACGCAGCGTGTGATGGAAAGATGAATTGTGCACTAGATAGGGCACGGGGGGTGAAATAGATTAGGAGAGCCCAGCAGGTGTGTAATGCATGGTGGTACTCAAGCTTCTTCTGGTGGTGCCGGTTTTAATGAGTCAGTATGAATTAGGGATGCACCAATCCAGCCTTTTCAGCTCTGATGCCAAAATTATAAGACATAAAATCATCCTCTAAATAATCTTGTTACATCTAATTAAAGGTTCAGCCAGGATATCTGCTGAACTATACAGTGTCAGTGTCTATACTAATATTTAATACTAATATCGGTATCAGTGCATCCCTAGTATGAATACTGCTCTGGTTGTGTGTAGTTACTTTTAATTGTGTAGTCCTGGTTTATTTCTGGTTTGGTCGAAGTGCAACCACAGATTTTGCATGTTTATTTCTGATTCTGCCATTGATTCGTTCACGTTTAGTCTGGGCCTGACTTTTTTGCCTTTAAACCATGAAAATGAGTTCATTTTGAGTGGTTTGTAGCGGCTCAGTTAGCTTATGCATTCCAAGCACCTTGGTGGTTAATTGAAAAGAGTATATAAATGCTTTTCACAGCTTTCAGAGGCTAGAGCGGAGTTTTGCCATCACTGTAGTGCTAGCAACAACTAGAATGCTAACAGCCCATTTGCTGATTCTTGGACAATAAATGGTTTGTAATCAGATGCAGACAGCACACAGTGGTTTCATTTTGACATCACTGGGTACCCACTTAAAATTCAAAATGAGTCCTTGATCTCGTCAGTCCCATTTGCTGCCTTAAAGACTTCATCTCCATTAAAATTGTGACATAGAAAACTAAATGTTCTCTGGTTAAGTGCCAACAGTTTCACCCAAACTACTGTAATGCGTTTGGAATACAGTGATAAAAGAAAATGGCTGTGTTTATCTTTATCTTTCTCTTTCCACAGTCTAACAACTCCACAAAACCGAACATAGAGGAGGGCATTGCTCTGTTCTCCACTCTCCTCAACAATAAGCACTTCCTCATCACCTTTGTCCACGCTCTGGAGCAGCAGAAGGACTTCGCTGTTCGGGACAGGTAAAAGTCAAAACTATAAATTATAAACTACAATCTCCAACTGTTCATCATTACTGGCCTCTCCTCTGTCATTGTTAGGGCACACACACTATTTTCTGAGCTATGTTCTGACATTGTGTCCTCATCAAAAACATTCCTGGAGTTGTATTTTCATTCACACATGTTTAATGCACAAACCCTGCATATTTAGTCTGTGTTCTTTCAAACTGAAAACACAGTGTCAAATGGTGTAATGTCAAGTCGTAATACAGGAAATGCTCCACTGTGTTTTGAATAATTTCAGCCCTGGAATTGCGAACTCCTACTGATCTAAAGGTAAAATGTAGTTGTTATACCACTACATGACATCACAAGGTGGAACAGAGCATTTTGATAGTAGAGGTAGATGGTAATATAGAACATTTAATATTATCTAATGCCTAATAGGCTGGGTTATGTTTTAATTTATTCTATGGGTTGCAGTTTGCTTTTAAAAATATTAATGCATTGAATATTTACAGCACTTTTCAAGGTACCCAAAGCGCTTTACAATGCTTTATTCAATCACTCACACACAACATTCATACACAGACAAAGGTAGGTGAAGTGTCTTGCCTAAGGACACACCTGGTATTCCCAGCAGTCTCCTATCCAAGTACTAACAAGGCCCAATGCTTAGTTTCCAAGATCGGGCATTCTCAAGGTGGGATGGTTGTATCTGTAAGTGCAAAGTGGACATAGTATGTTATTTAAAGCATCACTTAAAACATGTAACAACCCTGTAGTAAATAATAATAGTCTATTCATTGTGTCACTATGGAAGTCCACTTAAAGACCAGAGAAAAATTCCCGACTGAACGCCACATCCTGGTCCCATCCCTGGAGTCAGCACTTCCTGATTGATGCAGTCTGTTTGCGGTGGATTAGACTGGACTTTGTGAGGGAAATCCCCCACACCTCTGGCCCAGCCCCACCCACTCACTCCCTGCATTACATCAGGGCTGTTTTTGGCCTCTGTCACAGGTGCAACCGGGACGACTCCGGGCTGGTGTTATTTTAAAATCTCCACTGACCACACACTGTCAGGGCATGTTTGTAAGAGCGGGTTTTCTCTCAGTGGTCACATAATTCTCTATCTCACTCTTTCCAGATGCAGCTTGGCCTCTCTGCTTACCATCGCCCTTCATGGTAAACTCGAGTACTACACCAGTATCATGAAGGACCTGCTCGTGGATTTGATTGATGCCTCGGCTTCCAAAAATCCAAAACTGATGCTTCGTAGAACAGAGTCTGTCGTGGAGAAAATGTTGACAAATTGGATGTCTATATGCATGTATAGCTACCTCAAGGTTAGTGCATTTTTTCAGCAGAGGTTAAAAACTTTAAAAAAAAATGCAAATTAATAAAAAATGCAAAGGTTAACACTCCCGAACTGTATTAGCTAATGGTTTTTAAAATGCCTAAAGCACACTTTTCTAAAATAATAATTATAATATATTTTATTTATATCATATTTTACATAGTACTCAAAGTGCTACAGTAAGTAAAGAAGACAAAGTTAAAAACAATTATGGTACATAATAATTAGCAATACAAGCTCATATGACAATAAATTAGTGAATTATCAGTAGGTTTAAAACACTACTGTCTCAAAATATAACAGATATCCCAAATTACTGAAAAATTGTCCCAAACCTCAGTAATTTAAGTGTATGTATTTCAGTCTCTGACTTTAACATACTTTCATACATTTCTTCACATATCTGAGCTTTTGCCCACTTTGTCCACATTTCACAGGAAACAGTGGGTGAGCCTTTCTTCCTGCTGCTCTGTGCAATCAAGCAGCAGATCAACAAGGGCTCCATAGACGCCATCACAGGGAAGGCGCGCTACACCCTCAATGAGGAATGGCTACTCCGCGAGAATATTGAGGCCAAGCCGCAGGTCAGACTCACCACAGTCACACACTGACCGTCACCCACCAACACCAGACTGCGGATTATTCATTTAACAGCACTAATGGTTCATAACAGACACAATTAAGCTTGTTTTTCTCATTTCTGCAAAGATCAGTAATGGGCAGTGAATGTGTCAATTGATTAATGGACTTTCAGAGACAAAATATAATTATTTCACAGTTTGTCTTTTTCTGTTTTTAACACATGGGCAGGTGTGGAATTAGATTTTTGTTATGTATTTAGACAAGGCAAGTTTATTTGTGTAGCACAATTCCTACACAGATGAATTCAAAGTGTTTTACATAATAAGAAAGACATTAAAGTCACAATACACACACATCAAAACATAAATAATCATTAAATACAAATGAAATGAATGAAAAGAGCTATTCTGTCCGTTAATAAAATCCTATTCCTAATATAGAGCCTGACTCCAAGTTTGCTTCATTTGAATGGAGCTGAACACTATGGGTGATGTCCACTTCTTTAAACTGTCTACGGCCTGGATTAACCATAATCAAAGTGGAGGCTTGCCTCACATCTTTAGGAAGACTGTTCCAGAGTTTAGCTGCATAAAACTGAAATGCTGACTCCCCATGTTTAGTCCTGGCCCTGGGCACCAGCAGGCGGCCAGTCCCTGGGGTCCTCAGAGTGTAAGATTGTTCTTATGACACTAACATGTCATTTAATGTAGCCACTGTGAGAGATTTGTCTCTTTCTTGTTTTTCTCACTAGTATTCGGCTTACGCTATTATTATACCCCTCCCAGTGACAGATGGATTCATGAAAGAAAACCTAATTTACCCATTTCCCTCTCAGGGTCATAATGCGTAATTAGTACACCTCAAAGTAACCATGGCAGTTGATAAGTTATATTCACTTAGTTTTCTTTTGTTTTGCAGAACATCAATGTATCTTTCCAGGGCTGCGGCATGGACTCCCTATCTGTCAGGGTCATGAACACAGACACAATCTGCCAAGTGAAGGAAAAAATCATAGAGGCCTTTTATAAAAACCTGCCATTCTCACAGTGGCCCCGAGCGGAGGACGTGGACCTGGGTAAGAGGGAGCGGACATTTCCCCTGATTATTTTCATCCTTCCTCTTCGGCCACCTTGTATGAGATATAGTAATCTTCTTTTGCAAAAGGTCAATTCCCCTCATGAAGCTCAACTAACCCGAGGCAGCAATATAATAAATGACAGAATACATTGAGGAGGGTGTACAGTCATAATCACAAAGAGTTATTGCTTTCAAAATCCGTGGAGCCCCAGAGCTGATTTGATTAATGGCCAGGGAATATTTCTACAGGTCGTGGCACAGACAGTTAGTGCTTGACTGCTTCTTGGTGTTTCTCTCTACTTAGTCACAAATTTTGTATTAAATTATTTAAAGAAAATGAGAATATAATTTACGAGATACATTTGTTTCAGTGATTCAGCGCAGACTAAAAATCCACTGTAGAGGATAAGACCATTTACTTTTAGTGCCTTCCCTAAACCCCCTACTGAGAGTGTCTGGACAGGAAGTGCATGTTACATTTTTATGTAATCATTTACAGTTAAAGGTCCTATATTACACAAAATGGACTCTTGGGAGCTTTAAGCCATGTTAGAATGTTGTTACCTCATCTAAAACATACCTGGAGTTGTGATTTGTTTCATTCATACATCGAGTAATTCTGGTTTATTAGTCTGTCTGCATCCCCAAAGCTCAGAATGGTCTGTTCCACCTTGTGATGTCATGAAGCACTCTTTTTCAAGATTCAAGATTGTTTATTTGTCATATGCAGGTTCAACACAAGGTCAGCAATGCAATGAAATGCTTAGGATGAGAAGAACCGTTGACTGGCTAAGATATTCAAGAAGTACTAATAGCTGCAATAAATATTACTGTTAAAAAAGTGTTTGCAAATACAAGGGAAATAGTAAACAATATAGTAAAAAATATAATAAAATATAATAAAATACAGATATAATAAGAATATGAACAGCTTGCTCAGTAGTTCAGTAGAGATGGGCAGTTCAAGGGCTGAAATCATCCAAATGATTCTTCTGAAAGTGTATGAAATTTATAAAACACAGTGGAGCATTTCCTGTATTACCACATGGCATCAACAGAATTTTCTGTTTGAGAGAAATGCACTCAGCCTAAATATGAATGGATTGTGTGTTAAACGTGTGAATGAAACAAAACACAACCCTGGGTAGGATTTTGATGAGGAAACAACATTATAATATACATCAGAAAATGGCATAATATGGGCCCGTGAATGCTATTTCTGCTTCTCTTTTAATAACTTTAATATATATTTGACCATGCACTTTTTTCCATACAATTTTGTGAAATTCTGTACTAGTAGTTTGCTATATTGCCATACGCTTCTCATTTTCTTTCTCCACACTTTTGCCTGTCACTCAGAGTGGTTCGACTCCGGTAGCAACAGTCGACTTCTGCAGGACCTGGACAACTCGTCAGTGATGGAGGATGGCAGGAAGAAGCTCAACACGGTCTTCCATTACCAGGTGTGAATAACTGTGTGTGTGAATAAGTGTGTGCGTGTGTGCATGTGTGTGTGAGAGGTCTCCGAGGTGGTGGCTGTCATCTGTTGTGTGTCTGTATATCCTGACAATCTAACAGCAGCAGCGGGTGGTTTAAGGTGAGAACTCCTTGTAAATGGTGTCCTCTGTGGGTGGGCTGGCTCCACTTTCACTGCCGCTTTATACGAGGTCCAGACCAGTCTATAAGGTGATTGTGCTCCGACATACAAGACAGTGGCAAAGAAAAGGCTATTTATACTTTACAGTCAGTTTCAGTTATTACAAATTACGATCAATTACATGAATTCTCTGGAAACTCCACATGTAGTATGGATCAATGTTTAGGCGTTCACAGACAGTTAAATCACGGTAGACAACCCAAGCCTGGCTGAACATAGAAGATATATATGTACTTAAATATGCAAATTAATTCTTTTATCACTACATAATATTCATTTCTAAAGGTGCACTATGTAACTTTTTGGTTTAGGGTTGGATATATCATCGCTTTGCCTAGAACAGTATGACATTAAATAGCTCTGTGTTACATTATTCAATTACAAGTAGTTTTATTGCTCAAAAATACCTAGGAAAACAGGCATCCTGACTGTGAGCAGGGTGGCCTCTCCATAGACCTGACCTTTAATTTGGTCTGGTTTGGTTAACATGAAGATAGAAAAACGTAATACCACACTGTGAAGCATTCCAGACAAAGCAATAACATCCCTACGAAGAAACACATGTGATAGACACCTTCACCAGAAAAGTTACACAATCCACCTTTAAAAATCATACATATTTCAATTTATACTATAACATATTTGTATTTCCACTTTACTAGTCCAGTGGTTCTCAAATTTTTCACACCAAGTACACCACACCAGCATATGAATACCACCAATGTTAAGTCTACATGTGGACATAGGGCTAAACCAGTTCTAAAATTGGGCAAAGCAATAGTTAAACTAGGTCTGAACAACCCAAAGAAACTCAAAATGTGGATTAACTTTAAATTCCCGAATATTTGAACTGTGTGTTAGTCTGTTCTTTATAGAAAACCATATGGCCAATCCCTTAACCAGCAGTAAAATGACCACTATTTTTTATGAAACAAAATAAACCATGTCCAAGTGTTTTGTTATTGCTTTCTTTTGAGGACATCATTATGTGTGTTTGCTTATGTCCCATTCATTTGCACATGAGTAAACAGACATTAGCTGACCTCTGACCTTTGCCCCATTACCTGTACCCGCTAAGTGCTCTGTTTAGTTTAAGCTGCTCCTTGGGACTAGAGCTGTGAAACCGATGAGGCGCGGCGTTTACTAACAGACTTGGGTTCACTGGAAAAGGCTGCTTCATCTATTTCACCGAGACTCAACTTTAATGAGCCAAGTTTGTCTCCTGCCAATAGACAAACATATGCATCCCTCATCACTAATAGCTGTACCCCCTAGAGGCCGTTTGTGGTGATGGACCTCACATGACTCTTCTATACAAAGACTAGTTAAAACAGGATACAAAGACCAGGACAAAACCAGGTCAAAGTAAGGTTTAAACCAAATCCCATTAAGCAACCTTAACCAGAACATTTAATGGACTGAACTGGTTTGAAAACAGGACCCCAAGGTGCACAATGTAATTTTTTAAGTAGAGGATATTGATACTTTGCTGTGACATTACACTGGGGGTGTTCTACATGCAGTTACTGTAATGACACTATGCACAAATTAGCAAAAGCAGACAAAAAAGTTATAGGAAAAAGTACAAAATGAATTTAAACAGCACATTTACAGGAGTCTGTGATCCAGAGCGTTCATGGTCCTGTTAAGGTTTTTTATTTTCAACAAAAAGGTGACTAACTAACTGAAAAGCTGTCACTGTAAGATTATTTATATTTTATACTCCTGTTGTAACTAATGGACTAAGTCAGCTCTGGTCAGATTGTGTTAAAATAAAGCTCAGATTAAGTCTAACTTGAGTAAAAGAGCTTTAGACGGCGCAGTGCTTTCAGTTAGCTTCACACCCCCAGGGAATGTTGCCTATATGTTTCTGAAGAGACATTATTGGCTTATCTATCATCATGGAGACAAATAGATGATGCTACTTGGCCAAATGGCTGCTCTAATCTGTGGGCAAGTGCACTTTAAACTACAAAAACAAGACTAAATCTGGATTTAATCTTGACAAAACAAACGGTGGATACCTGCACAGTCCATTTCACCACAATACAATTTAAATGATCCGGGTCAGTCTCCTGCCGATTTACCACTACTATCACTGATTCGCCCCAATTGACCAAACATATGAAACTCTCATCACTACCACCCCCTAGAGGGCATTTGATGTGATATACCCCAACTAACCTTTAACCTCCTGCCCTCTCCCTTCTCTCCTCCACGCCGCAGGTCCCAGAGGGGGCATCTCTAGCCATGAGCATGAAAGACAAGAAAGAAAACACGCTGGGCAGAGGTACGTTCCACAACCTTCACATAAACACAAGCACCAGCAGTCACTTTGTCACACACACTTGGGCTGCCCTTGAATAAATACAGCCACCCCCTCCATCACAGTATAGGGCACATGGTCTGTTCATCAGTAGAACATGATACATCCATGTAAACAAGCTAGGAACCGTGAGCCCCCCCCTTGCCCCAAAACACAAAGCTCACATCTAAGCTAATAAATCACCACACATAGTCACACGTCTCACAGGGAGAGCTGCCACCGAGCCTCCTTCTCTGCGTTATAGATGTATTCCATTAGCAAATGTCAGCTGCTAGGGAAAAATGCCACTTAACTCGGCCCAATGTCCAGACACGACTGTGAATGCAAAAATGGCCTGTTGATCTTGTTGACAGATGGTTATATATTCGAGCTGCATGTTATTAGAAGCAAAGACATGCATTAAATGTGTTAAAAAGAGAATAATAGCCAAACTCATCTTCTTTCAGATTTTTTGAAACACCAAAACAAAAGTGGAAATATGTTGTGTTTTGTTCATATGTTTGGATAATCCTGAATATTGACCTTCATTTTCAAGAACTTAGAACTCTCAGGCTGAATCATAGACTGTATAAAGAAGGGGACTAAAGGAGTGTAGCGTCACCCACAGCATTCAGCTCAAGCCAAATGAAGTTCACGAGACCTGTGCTTATTGGAGCAAATTTGGACCCGAATTCCATCTTAGGAATAGGAATTTACTTACAAAATAGTGAAATAAAAACACCAGGATCATGTTGAGTGGGTTAATATGAACATTTTAAGACCAAAGTGTCAAGGCTTACAGCAGCAGTTACAGAGAGAGGGGTGACAAATTTTGTGTAATGTCAACTGAAGCCAGACTCAATGGAGCTGGAAGTGCCCCCATGCTCACTGTCCTTCCTATTTGGAACGTGGCTGCTAACAAGTTAGCTATGTCCATTTATATAGAGAATATGGGCTGAAAACATGTGCAAAACATTTTCAGGAATCATTTTCACATTGTTCTAAAATATAGACACCATCGTATGACTTGCTCTAATAATTTATGACATTTTTCTGTCATGTTTGAACTCAAATCCTGCCTGCTGGATTCTTTTTGAGATATTAAAGAGGCAGCTCTGTCTGTTGAGGGCTCAGCAGGCAGGAGGTGTAACTGTAACCTTCCACTGTCTCCACTGTCTGGAGCACGTACGACTCGAGCGGCCCGAGTGGGCTGGCCTTTACAGCGACAAATGTTTTTCAAAGAGAATGTGATAGCCCCTATGGACATTTTCTATTGATCATTGTAAAATGTAAAAAGCAACGTTTCCAAAGTTGAAGGTTTGAATATAGTTTAGAAGTAGAAAGTTTCAGGTGGAGGGGGCGAAGCCATCGATTTTACCTTGGAGAAGTTATTTTTATGTCTGGAATGTTCCATAAAATGGCATATGTTATACATCTCCAGGGAGACAAGCAGGTGACCTCCACCAAACACCAAGTATTTTTTAGCAATAAAAGGGTGAAGAATTGAAAAAATGAGGGACACAAAAGTGTATATATTGAGAAACATTTCAGGCGAAGCAATCACATGATGAGACATTAGTAAGATAGTAATTAAATATGTAAAAATATAATGACAAGTGTTATTTGAATATACATTTAGTTTTAATAATCATTTGGTCAAGGTCAGAGTTAAAAACTAGTGCACATAGAATTTTTCATAATTTCCTCATCTACTCATTGGCCATGATTCCCCCATTTTATAATCAGTACTAGAGCAGAGCTGTATCCTGCACAGTCTATGTCCATCAAAGCCATTCACCCAGTGCCAGGAATAGGCTTATGGACCAAACCCTGGCACTGGCTTCAAAGCATCAAGGGGTGTTATGTGGCTGTAGTGCTCCCTGGCTAATGTGAAACAGTGTACGCGCTGTGATGAGTGCTGAGGGGCTGGACTGAGGCCCACTGGGCTGAGCATCGCTGGCAACGCTGTCTGTAATGAGAACACATGAGTATCTGTGTGAAACCTGGACAAGTATCTGACATTGTTTTCTATAGCTTTGTCACTGTACAATAATCTGTATTTTCACCTATGCACGGTGTAATTTAAGGATTTGTGCCAGTGTAGTACGGCCGTATACATCTTTTTTCTCTATGGTAATAAAATCTATCATTATCGCTATCATGGAATTTTCAGTGTGCCAAAATTGGTCTCCCGGCATTTTCAGATCCTGCAACTGCCAGCTACTTTTAAATTCTATACGCAGCTGCCTCTAAAAAGAAAATTAGATCAATTTTCCACATGCAATTTGATACCAAGTTTGGAGGCTATATTCTGAACTTTAAATGCGGAGGAGTGAGCCTTTTGTGAGTGAACTACAATGTTATTAAGCGATAAAGACACCTTATATGATTAATAGTTCATGTAAATAACTGCATTTTGAGTATAAATACATACATTCTGCCAGTATGAAATTGACATGTTATAATGTTGTTACTTCTTCAAAAACATACCTGGAGTTGTGTTTTATTTCATTCAGACATTTGAGTAACCCTTTATTATTAGTCTGTTTGCATCTCCAAAGCTCAAAATGCTCTGTTCCACCTCGTGATGTAATGAAACTGTCGTTTTCAAGCTACCTTTTATCTTTTGTTCAGTAGAGATAGGCAATCCCAGGGCTGAATTAATCCAAATGATTCTAGTGAAGGTGTGTGGAGGTGCATGCAACACAGTGGAGAACTTCCTGTACTGACATCACATGACATCACAACGTGGATTAGAGTGTTTTCTGTTTGATAGAAGAACTCAGCCTAAATATGAAGGGTTTGTGTGTTAAACATGTGAGTAAGACAAAGCAAAATTTCAGGTATGTTTATGATGAGGAAACAAGATTATAACATAGATCAAAAAACAGTGTTATATGGGCCCTTTAAATAAAAAAAAAATACACATAACTGACATCATACAAACTTAGACATATATATATGTATAAAATACTTTAATGCGGGTGAACACTGTGCAATCCAAAGTAATTTGAATACTTCCATATGTCTAGACACTAACTATCTTGCCCAATATTAAGTATCAGAGACATTTCAGGATGACAAACTTGTATCACAGATTGTATAACGCATCAATCTTTTCATGGGTTTAAAAGTGATGAAACTCAAGCGCCGTTACCGATAGCAATTTAAAGCTAAATAAAACCTCTTTTGAATTGGCAAATAAGTCCTCAGTATCACTTCTTAGAAAACAGAAAGCAGAAACCCTTGAATACAAATACACCCAGCATGAAAAATCTCTATTCACCTATGTGTGTATTTACTGTTGTGTTTATGTTTAGTATCACATGTAAACCAGTGCAGTTTAATGCCATTTGCAAACACTGGCTGCGTATTACCATCTCATTAGAGTGGCTCCAGAACCACTCATGGCCTGTGTCTGTGCCTCTGCTAATCTCCCCAACATACCCCCACCCCCTACTCCTCCACACTGCCCCATCCACCGTAATCACCCTGTCTCTATCTCTTTCTCTTGCTCGCCTGTCAATCTCTGCCTTGTTTTTCCCCTGGCCTATCTGTCACATACACCTCTGCCCCCTTGTGTCCCTTTAGTCTCCACCTCGCTGATTGCACATTGTTTTACACACTGTATTTTTGTGTCTTTTCTAGTGAAAGATCTGGATACGGAGAAGTATGTGCACTTGGTGAGTACCACAATCAGACATGTTTTTTTTTCTAATTACATGGTTGAGGGCCTTCACTTGCGTACGCCGTGTGCTCAAAATTGAAAGTTTCTGTGGGTCCTTTTCCATAAATTTAAATTCACGCTTCCAGTTGCTAATAACCCTAAACAAGCTATTATTAATGATTATATTTTTATGACTACTATGTTATATTTAATTGGTAGGGTCAACTTTGCCTGACCAGCCAGTCCCTTCTACAGTAAACAATAGAGGGTGAAAATCCTCCGTCCTAATGTGAGATGATCCAACCACAGTTGCTAATTTGTAGCACGTGTCTCTCAAATGCGGAAGACATCTCCTCTCCAAAATCTTCGTATCATTCACAACAAAATATATAACTTCTTTTGCCTGAGATAAATAATAGTTTGGTGCTTTGATCGTTGATTCTGCAAAAATCTGTATTTCTCAGTCCTTTATGTTGTTTTTTCCCCCTGTCTTTCATGTAAACCGTCTATGTACAATGTGTTCTGGCTGTGTCTAAATATTTTTTTATCACACAAAGCACACATTCACACGCTGGTGGTAGCATGCAACCTGCCACAGCTGCCCTGTATTGTGTCTCAGTCACTATAAGGGTCAAAAGCCACAACTATCTGTGCTAATGCAAGTCAGGATAAGATAAGAGGGTTAGGTTGTTGGAAAACCATAGTTAAAGAAATGTGTTCATCCACCAGTGTTACTATTTTAAAGTTGCACTGTGTAACTTTTGGGGGAGGATCATCACCAGATTTTCACGGAGATTACACATATTTATCTATACGGAGACAGCAGGTGACGCCATAGGGCCAAGTTGCATGTCAGATTGAGCCCGCTCACAGTAAGAATGCAAGTTTAAGTTAATAAAACCCATGTTGTTGAGCAAATGCAAGATGGATATACAGTAGTAATGCCGGGAACATTACAGACAAAGCAACAACATATCTATGGAGACAAGCAGATGGCGAATCTTCCACCAGAAAAGTTGCACAGCATACCTTTAAGCTAACTTAAGCCGATTGATTTGATCCCCCCAAAATAATAAACTACCAATACTTTAGCAAATATTTCTCAATGATACAAACAAATAAGAAGGAAAGTCTCTGCATGTGAAGCTCGTAGAATCCCTCTTATAACGGTCTAATAATGGACTATACTGAGCATATTCAAACTCATACTTCATACTACATACTTCATACTACTACTACTACTACTACTACTACTACTACTACTACTACTACTACTACTACTACTACTACTACTACTACTACTTCTAAACTATTAAATGCATTTTGGAGTTTACAATCTTTTAGGTGCATGCTATTACTAGTCAGTCAAGAGAAGCTGACGACAGAGAAATGAGGTGAACAGAGGTGAGAAAGAAAGCTGCTGAGAGGACATGACAGCCCTAATGCTGCTTAAGCTCTTTTATAAACGTCAGAAAAGATATGGGCCCTTTGACTTCAGAATAATGAGTTCTTTGGAATACAATTTGCCGGGTGAATAGTTAGTTTTCTGGTTCCTTTTTTACCACAAGTTTGAGGGGACTTTGCATGGTTTTTATCCTCACCTCTGCTAGCCCTGCCAGATGCATGATAATATACAGGTTATCTAAGGGCTTGGTGCAATAATGTTTTGTGATGAGTACCATTAATATTTTTTCAAAATGATTAGAATTTTCTGTAAAGCTTAAAATTGGAGAATAAAGTTAAAATGGTGGGTGTGAAACATGCAGGTGGTAATATGGGTTTTCTCCCTTTGCTCAATGATCTGCAAAGGTGAATTGGTCATTGTACATTACTCAGAGTGAATGAATGGGGCTACAGCAGGTGGACTATAGTTATTCCATGGTTGTAATTAGGCCCAAAGGTTTTAGTAAAAAAAAAAAATTTACTGCAGAAATGTATCAATGGTTCTACAAGTATTTTAGACATATATTTGGAGCGACTGTAGCTCAATTAGTGGTTCGAATCCCACTCTCAACATACACATTATTCGTAGAGCGGTCAGATCCACTGATCCATAGGTTGGTGATGTGATTCCAACTCCCACAGATGACTAATGTTGTGTCCTTGGGCATGACACGTAACCCACCTTGCCTCCAGTGTCTGTGGTGTCAGTGGCCTGTGAATGGGTGAGTGGCTTCTTGATGTAAAGCGATTTGAGTGCCTTGAAGATGAAAAAGTACAAAAATGTGACCATTTACTATGATATTTGACTGAAACACATACCGTATATTACATGCATGAATTATTCTAATATCGCACAGCCATTGAAAAACGTTATTAAAAGCCACTTATTGAATGTGGCTTACCCTTTGTTGGTGTCAGGGTTGAAGCAAAGACAAAATTTCCCCTTTTAACTTCTCACGCGTAGAAGCTGTTGAGCGTTCATGGCTGGTTTCACTGCTTAAACATGTGTGATGACCTTTTTGTGTTTCAGGTCCTACCTCACGACGAGCTCATGGAGACCAGGAAGAAGCACAGACAAAGTCACCATAAGAAAGTGCTGCCGGAGATCTATCTGACACGCCTCCTGTCCACCAAGGTGACTACACAGAGCCTACAGCCTTAAATATCAAAACATCCCCTAGTCTTATATGACCTCTTTTTATCCTCACTTGAGAATAGTCAGTTACAAAGGGCTAAAAAAGCGGTATGCAAAAACCTGTTATTCTCAAGCCTGCAAATAGGACTATAAATATTATATCTGCTGTTGAGACATTTTTACCACTGTCTGTGTAGTTTGTGCTTTTGCTATTATGTACCAGACTTATGGAATAAAAGTAAGGTTAGGTATACTGAACTGTCTGCGTAGGAAAATGTGCCCTCTGCATTTGACCCATTCTTTTATACCACTGGGGAAATCAGCAGTGACTAATAGTGGCAAGGCAAGTTTATTTGTACAGCACAATTCGAAATAAGCAATTCAAAGTGCTTTACAGAATAAGAAATACATTAAAATGACAATACAAACAAATCAAAATATAAATAAGCATCATAAAATTAACATTAAAAGAGAAAAGTGCAGAATAAAAATCTTTCTGTCATATGCACAGTTAAACAGAACCGTATTTGTGAAGAGTTTTATTTCAGTATTTAATACAGAATCAATGAATAAATTAATGAATGATTAAGACATCTTCAACCAGTTGGGACATTCAGACTGAAGTTTCTGTTCTAACTCAGAACTTTGGTCAATTTATAGCAGTATTATGTATGAACCGCTTGTCTCTGATCCACAGGGAACTTTGCAGAAGTTCCTGGATGACCTCTTCCAGGCCATCCTCAGCATCCCTCCGGACCGCCCTCCTCTGGCTGTCAAATACTTCTTTGACTTCCTGGAGGAGCAGGCAGATAAACGAGGGATAACAGACCCCGACACCCTGCACATCTGGAAAACCAACAGGTAAAACTTCAAACCAAATATACTATGTGGTCTGCTTAGCTCATTGTGCAGGGGAAGGGCACTGGTTAATTGGCTGTGTCATTGTTCCTGTGTCTATAGTTTACCTCTTCGCTTCTGGGTGAACATCCTCAAGAATCCACAGTTTGTTTTTGACATTGACAAAACGGACCACATGGACGCCTGTCTGTCTGTCATCGCTCAGGCCTTTATAGACGCCTGCTCCATTTCTGACCTGCAGCTCGGCAAGGTGAGCCAAACCTGTCAATCAGACCATCATCAAAACAAATACCAGCTGCAAATAGGCACCAACTGCTCATGATGATTGACAAAGTAAGGCCCATAATATCTGGACAGTACTAAGTGAATGCTCATTCCAGAGTCTTTGGCGTCCTCTCCTCATACCACATTCAAGCTGGCCAAATGATGAGTCTAAATTTTACTTATGATAGCTTAAAATAGCTGTCTGTGATATAACATCTTTTACAGTGGAGTTTTACATGTTTAAAGGGCCCATATTGTGCTATTTTCTGATCTATTATAATGTTGTTTCCTCATCAAAAATACCTGGAGTGGTGTTTTGTTTCATTCACACATATTTAACACACAAATTGTGCCTATTTATGCCGACTTCTTCCAAAAAGAAAACACTCCACCTTGTGATGTCTTGTAGTAATACAGGAAGTGCTCACTATGTTTTTAAACTCTATACACTTTTTAAAAAAATTGTTTGGGTAATTTCAATCCTGGAATTGCTAATCTCTACTGAATTAAAGGTAAAAGGTAACTCTCAACTTGAAAACTACAGCTTCATGACATTTTGAGCTTTGGAGATGCAGACAGACTAATAATAAAGGATTACTCAAGCACATGTGAATGAAAGTAAACACAACTCCAGGTATGTTTTTGGGGAGGTAACAACATTATAACACCTGACAAATGAATAATAGCAGCACAAATTTTTCCATTCAACATCTGCCAAAATATTACTTTTTCCATTTCTCTCTTCTGGACTCAATAATGTCCCAAACGGTTCAGACAGTCTACCTCTGCTCATGTTATTTCAGAGCACTGATCCAAGGTCATGGGCACGTGGGGATTTCTTTTGTGCGTACGCGTGTGTCTGTCTCTCGCTGTGTGCGGCTGAATGTCAATGTCCTTTACCGCTCTCAAATCCAGCTCATTCGTCTAACACAGTGACCCTGAGACACTGGCTCTATACACCTCCTTCTTCCCCAGAGAGGCCACACAAGCACGCGCCTCTTTCACCAGGACGCTGTCAGAGTTGGGAAGTTTAAGGTTATGAGCCAAAAGGTGCAGTGCAGTCGCAGCAGTAAGAGTCATTAAATGCGGTATATTGTGTGGCCCGGCTTTAGATTAAAGATCATTAATGTGATGTCTGGCTGGGCTTGTTTTGTGGACTAACTTAGTTCAAGGATTTTGATATTTAGGACAAATTTCAGTAACACTTTATAATAACTACACTTTTAATAGCCTGAGGATGAGGAAAGAGGCAGGAGGAACTACTTAATTCATAATGAACAAGTAGTTTATTAAGAATGATTCAGGCTCAGTAATGAATCTTAATTAACATCAACTTTTGTTCATTACGGATTAAGTCTTTGTTCATCTCTTATCCCCTGTACTAGAAAGTGGGCAACACTTTAGTTTAGCAACAACATATGAATAACTAGCTAATAGTAAACTGTAGTACATGCTTAATGACATCTTTGTTCATATTTATAAAGTACTTTCAATACCTTTTTGTCTAAGGCTGTGTTTTGCAAGTTCTAACCCATTAGCTGTTTTCTTCCCATTAAAGTAGTGGGGATTATAATAGATGTTTTTGTACATACACTGATAAATACTAACTAATAGCTATATAGTAATAGTGTAATATTCATCAAATCAGCTGTTGAACTAGACCAATATTGTTCGATAGATTTTTGTTTTATTTCCTTTTTTCCTGAAGATTTTTCCCTCGATCACTTCAGGATGATTTAACTGTAGCCGGACAGGCCGGTTTAGGGAGGGTACAGCGTCTGGATTAAGGTGGAGCAGCATGGGTGACAGCGGGAGAGAGGGGAAATGAGGCGAAGCTGGCTCTCTTATCTGGAGAAAGGCACACTCAGCAGTACCTCAGGGGTCACAGGGGGGTCATGGGGGTCACCAGGCAGATGGGCCAACAGCAGGAAGTGACCTTGTGGACAGGAAGAGAGAAGGGACTGTGCCACTGCATTCTGGCACCAACACAGTTAGACAAAGGGGGGTCTACCAGGGCTGCACAAAGGATGCATAGTCAGTACTACCACTTTCATAACAGTACTATCACTAACAGTATAACCGATTAAAGGGTCCATATTACGCTATTTTCTGTTGTATTTCATTTCATTCACACATGTTTAACACACAAACCCTGCATATTTTGCCTAAGCTTTTTTTCTCAAGCGGAAAACACTCTGTTCAACCCTGTGAGGTCATGTGGTAATACAGGAAGTGCTCCACTATGTTTTTAAACTCCTACACCCTCACTAGAATAATTTCAGACCTGGAACTGTCAATCTGTATTGAACTAAAGGTAAAAGGTAGTTGACTTGAAAACTACTACTACATGACATCGCAAGGTGGAACAGAGGATTTTGATGCAGGATTACTCAAACATGTGTGAACTAAACAAAACACTACTCCAGGTGTGTTTTTGAGGAGACAACATTATAACATGGCTTAAAGCTCACAAGAGTCACTTGCATAATATATGACCTTTAAAGAATGGAAATCTAGAAGGAAAAGAACAAATATTCAAGTACAATTGTAATTCAGTACAATTCCTCACAAACTCACTGTGCTTGTCAGTGTGATGTATGTACAGAACACATGTGGTAGCGGTCAAAGAGGTCTTTGGCATGGTATAGCTACCACATCTGTGTCCCTTTGCCCCGGGGCAGCTTTGGTTATAAAAGTAGCTTTCCAGTAACAGCATGTGGTCAGAGTAAATGAATAATGGTCTAATGCAAAGCACATTAAGAGCAGGGCATTGCAGTATGTATCAAAATCATTTTCCAGTAATAAACGGCTATATATAAGTTGTATAATTAATTGTTAAGACAAAAAGTACATTCTCTATAT
This sequence comes from Odontamblyopus lacepedii, assembly GCA_034769755.1. Taxonomy (NCBI): domain Eukaryota; kingdom Metazoa; phylum Chordata; class Actinopteri; order Gobiiformes; family Gobiidae; genus Odontamblyopus; species Odontamblyopus lacepedii. The sequence continues at coordinate 21,195,890 of CM068345.1, read as the reverse complement.
TAAGTGTTTGTGATATTAAACATAGCTACTACATGTCCTTAATATGGGGGAGCCCTAGTACCTATTGCACTGTAGCACCATTAACAAATGCAGACAAGACAGGCGCGCTCACCGCACACTACAGGTGACATAAATAACTCGTGACACGTAGGAATATTTACGCTGTAAGCACATTGGGTAATGCTGAGAGCTGAGGCTGCCTGTCTCCTCTCTCCCTTGTCCTAGTTTTCCCCCTCCACACACACCCACAGTCAACAGTCCCTTAAAACAGGAATATGCCCACAACCTCTTAGCCTCGCCACTCTTGTGCTCTGCTTGAATAAGCTGCAAAGCCTTAAGTGAAAGTGGAGAGTGTGACCGAGGTAAGAAACTAGACTGTTTATTCATTCAATCTGACTCAGACTTCTTTATAGGAAACTGCCCACATTCCTTATTGTCTCAAAGCATTTGAAGTACAGCACTGAACACCCAACAAAAGTGTAATTTTATTTCATTACTTCAAAGTAATATAGTATTGTGAATAATAATGATCTTTGTGATGGTTCCAAGCCTGGTACCCATGGAACAATGGTGGCACTGCAAACAAGATTGCAGATACTTGGATGAAACAAAATAATATGAAATAGTACATTTTTAAAAGGGTTTATATTACACAAAATTAAGCCAAGTTATAATGTTGTTACCATCTTTACCTTTGTTTCTTTCACACGTGTGAGGAACCCTTTATTATTAGTCTGTCTATGTCTTCAAAGCTCAAAATGCTTTGTTCCACCTTATAATGAACCTAATAATGACGTGGTGGTTTTCAAGTTAACAGCTACCTTTTACCTTTTGTTCAGTAGAAATGGGAAATTCAGGGGCTCAAATGATCTAAATGATTCTAATGAAGATGTATAGAGTTTAAAAACCCAGTGGAGCACTTGCTGTGTTACCAGATAACATCACAAAGTGTTTATTGTTTGAGAGAAGAACTCAGCCTAAATATGCAGGGTTTGTGTGTTCAACATGTGTGAATGAAACAAAACTCTAGGTCTGTTTGTGACGGGGAAACAACATTATAACATAGATCAGAAGAGTGTAGTATAGGCCCTTTAAACTATATTTCCCATGGGGAACAAGTCAGACTTTTTATGCTGAATGTAAAAACTAGAAGGAGCAGGAGTTGTGTTTAACCATGGACAAAAAGACAATATGTCTCCAGTAAGATTGGAAGTGGCTCCTCTGCACTACAGGCTCATGCTTATAGTGTTACCTTGAGCTGTTAATATTGTAAGATGGAAATATGATACATTAATCATGGCAATAGTAGAAACTTAATAGCTAATATATAAAATAAATGTGGTTAACTTCACTATTGAACTTCAGCGATTTTGAACTTTTCCACAATAGTCTAATCCTCTGATATCAAGAGCTTTCTGGCTACATAATGATTCTCTTCATTTGCACCTCAAGGACAGAATAGGTGCAATCATGATTATGAGTTATGAGTTAATATCCACCCTCAGAGGACACTTCATCAAATCAAAAATTCATTCAATATTCTCCCATTAGGACTCACCTACCAACAAGCTGCTGTATGCCAAGGAGATCCCGGAGTACAAGAAGAGAGTGCAGTGGTATTACAATCAGATACAGGAGATGCCCCCTCTGAGCGAGCAGGAGATGAACGCACATCTGGCAGAGGAGTCCAGGGTAAGTAATAAACATAGAAATTCAACTTAAAAATTACATACATTTTCAGCAACTAAAACATGTTATAAAGTACATATTTTAGTCAATTCTAAGGACTAAAGTTTTTGTTGAATAATAAAAACTAAACATAAATGGGGTGGGACAAAACACAATTTTCGCAAGACCCAATGTCTTGCCAGATCTTGTAGGATGAGATCTTGTCCCATCACTAATGAAGTGGAAACAACATCCGAGTACCATTTTTCAACCTTTGAGCCCCTAACCAGACCATAAACTCAAACTCAACGCGTCCTGTGAAGAAACACAATACAATTATTTCAAATTAAGTTTAAATAAATAGCTCAGTCCATCAACTAAACCTCAATGTCCCATAATTTCAAAGAATCTGTAAACATCTGATAAAGCCAAGTTGAAAAATGACATTTATTTCATTGTCATATTAAATAATGTAACTTTAGTCCTTAGGGGCAGAGGTGCACTACGCATATTTTCTGGTTTCAACTGTTTGTCTTCATAGAGATGTTATTGCTATGCCAAAACAAATTTCACCTTTCAATCTTAGAGCCTCTAACCAGACCATAAACAAACTCAGGACTCCAAAGAATGTCTCATGAATTAATCACAAGTGTAAATAAATATATCAGTACATGAATCAAACATGCACACAAAGAAGTATAAATAAAACTTTACTTGAACTTTCTTTTGTAGAAATATAGAAATGAATTCAACACCAATCTAGCCGTGACGGAGATCTATAAATATGCCAAGAGATACCGAAACCAGGTAAGTTTTATCTATTTGAAATCTGATTCTTATGTGATACAGTGATGTGTCTAAACTGGCTTTTCACTTGCAACACCTTGGCTTGCACCCACAGCTCTATTAAGTTTCTCATCTGGGCATCAGAGCGTGACGTAGCAGCTCAGATTATCTCTCTAACCCAGTGCCACTCAGACACTCAAGTATAGATGCCGGTGTGTTCACACTGAAAACGTCATTATTTTTCTTTCTGTCTGCTTCTGAGAAGAGCTTTGTCTACTCTGTTCACATCAGCTCAATGATCCTTTTCAACTCACATGTTCAGTTATAGCTTCTTTAGCAGAGGTATAAATATGATATAGGGTTTCGATAAGTTACCTTTCCTGACTCTTATCCTGGTTTCTAACTGTATACAGGGGCTTCTTTAGTATTCATTATTTTATTAAAGTAGAACATTCAAGTAGAACATGGATTTTTTTTTTTTACATTAACTTTAGTACCTCTGCTATAATGATTGCCACTTTTACCACTACTATTACTGAGTTTAATTTTCTAAATGTTTCTAGATTTTAGTAAGTGTACGGATATAAGGCTTTAGAACCTGCATGACGCACTACAAGTATTACACTACAAGTGAAATCATCATATATTAAATTTCAACTCAGCACTCGGCTGCTTAATGTCAAGCCCCTGCTCTGCCCCAGATGCCCCTCCTCCAGTCGCTCTTGTGCTCTGTAGCTCTGTGACTATTCTCCAGAGAGGCTTAGTCAGTGGTGACTGTGCCTTAATAGAGAGCCCTCATGATAATACCATTTAGCTGCCTTCCTCTGTCAGGCTACTGTACAGACATGGGCCAGGGGCTTAGAGCCTGATTCACAGTGCTGTGTGAATGGGCCCTGATTGCCTATTCTCCCTGCCTCGACTCAGCTTTCTCTGCCTAGTAGCATGCAGCCGCTAAGAGCCCATAAATCCCACTGACACCATGACAACTATTGGGCCTGAAAAACACAGGGACGTGGGTTTGGTAAATAAGCAGTGAAGAGCTTTTGTGATGTGGAGGCATGCGTGAAGAAGGCAAGAGGCTGGAGCACGTTTCACCCGCTCTCCTCGACGCTTGAATGCTCGACAGACACCAAAAGTACCCATTGTTTTGTGTTGTTGCATCAGGCTCGCTCCAAGGTTTTTTCCCATGGCTGATTCTTACCCTCTGGAGAGGAAGCTATGTTTGAAGTGTTTCTTATTGCGAATGAATTTGACAGTGAATGGTTGTATGCTGATGCGAGTGCTAAATAACCTTGGTGTGCCCCTTAAAGCTTCATTTATTTATTTATTTATTTATTTATTTATGGGTCAGTGCACATTAATCAACATTTACATGTAAATATGCCAGAATTCATAGTTTCAAAACATCTGTAAACATTTGATAGATACAATTTGAACATGGTACGTTTATTTCATTGCCATGTTAGATAAAGTCAATCCTTAATCACAAAAGGTCCACAACATAATTTTTCTAGTAGAGGATCTTCAAAGAAAATGCTCCAGAGTACAAAAAATGTCCCACAGTGTAATTATGTATCACCATGGAGACAAGGTGACACCACCAGGCCAAGTTAGAGGTCAGGTCTGTAGAGAGCCTATTCCACTCGCAGGAAGTATAGATGTTTTTCTAGGTATTTTTGAGAAATAAAAAGATAGATACGTTAAATCTCACACTTTGTCTCCATGGAGATATTATTGCTTTGAATGTTCTAAAGTGATGGACTCTCTACCTGAAAAATTACATAGTACACCTTTATTTAAACAAACACAATAATAAAGGTTTATCTCTTTCCCTTTGGCTTATTCTCCTATTAAAGCCCATCCAAATTCGATTTTTTTTGGGCAATTTCCCTTTTCTTTCCAATCTGACAGATGAATAAATACATTTTTTTTGTTTCTCCAGGTTGTGAACGCTCTGGAGGCTAACCCCACAGCCCGCCGCACACAGCTTCACCATAAGTTTGAACAGGTCATTGCTTTAGTGGAAGACAACATCTACGAATGCTGCAGTGAAGCTTGAAATCTCATCTCTCTCGTCTCTCTCTGAGCTAAGACCAACTTCCTCCTCATCTTCTTCAAGCGGATCCTTGGGAATGTTGGCCACTGAGGGATTAGCCTTTTTCTAAGTGTCATTATTATTCCCAGCTCTCCACCGCCAGACTTTAATAGTGTGAAAAGCAACGGAAGGACATGGTATAAAACTGCCTCACTACCATCATCTATTAGTGAGGTGTACGTCGTTTTCACATACGGGGAGTAATTTCTTTTGCCAAATCTTTTCCAGTGAAAGTAGCAGATAAAATGCCCGTTTCGCTTGACTGTCAAATCAGAGGAGTTTGAAGATGCTATTTCTGGATGTCTTTAGCGTTGCTGGGACCTAAAGCCCTGGTGGCAAAACGCACTGAGCCCTTCTTACAGGGAATGAGCCAATGATGCACTGTACTGTAATATAATGTCTATAGCAATATTTATAGATGTGTTATAACTTTGAAGTGGTCTATCAGGATCAGAGAAGGACCTTGACAAACTCCTCCCATCTCCTAAAACCTGCATTGTTCTCAGGTGTGACTGCTGATGATTTTCATTTCCATAGGTGCTTTAAAATGCAATACTGTGCAAAAGTTTTAGCAAGGTCAAGAATGCTATACGTATTTATTTTCCTTTAATTAAAATGTTCCGACAGAGCAGTACTGTGCCAAGGACCAAATGTTTGATATCAGTGTAAACGGAACTAACTTCACTTAATCATATGAAATCGTTTGTTTTGGTTGATTATTTTTATCATCAGTAAAGAAAATGGTTACACCACTGAACTTTAAGATAATTATATCCTGGTCTGAGCTCTTTCCCATCGCAAGATAGGACTAGTGCCTTGGCAGTGGCCTTGAATGCATCTGTCTCCTTTTGATTTGTAACTATGTAATGTACGTTTGAACACTGACACACACTGAGTCATTTCAGCCTGCCTTAAAGGTCCTAGGCCTATATCACGCAAAATTGACTGTTGTAGCTTTAAGCCATGTTATAATGTTGTTGCCTCATCAAAAACATACCTGGAGTTGTGGTCTGTTTCATTCACACATGGTTTATTCGTCTGTCTAAATCTCCAGAGCTCAAAATGCTCTGTTAAACCTTGTGATGTCATGTTTTGGTAGTTTTCAAGTTAACAGCTACTTTTTACCTTTTGTTCAGTAGAGATTGTCAATTCCAGGTCTGAAATTATCCAAATGCTTCTAGTGTAGGTGTATGGAAATTAAAAACACAGTGGAGCACTTCCTGTATTACCACATGACACGTCAACGTCACAAGTTGGGACAGAGTGTTTTCAGTTTCAGTTTCAGAAGCTTAAATATTCAGGGTTTGTGTTTTAATTAAACATGTGTGAATGGAACAAAACACAACTCCAGGTATGTCCTTGATGAGTAAACAACAGTAGAACATAGATCAGAAAATTGTGTAATATAGGTCCTTTAAATGCCACTCTAAGACTTTTACACAGTATTTTTATATTAAGTGTGCTTTGCAGGTTGATGATGGGGTTCGGAGGAGGAGGAAATGAATAGTAATCATTTGTGTGTGGGCACAGACCCTCACTGAAATGTATGAGTCCGGATGTGATGTGGTTCAATGGGACGAGCTGCATTTGTCATGTGTTAATCCATGTTAAACAAACGAAAATCATCTCGGATTAAAGGTGCGCTGCGTAACTCTTCTGGTAGAGGGTCCATCACCTGCTTGACTCCATGTAGATAAGTGAGAATGCATGTCTTTGCGGTAGTTTTGAGAAATAAACACACCTGTGAATGAATAAATGCAAGAAGTATTCGTTTAATGCTGTAGTGTGGAGCTATAACATCACCATGAGACAAGCAGGTGACAGCCCCTCCACCAGAAAAGTTACACAGTGCATCTTTAAAAATCACAAGAGGGAATTTTTCATGTATGGAAATAATGTGAGGTCAATATAATCTGAAGAGAGGATGTTTATTGTGACGCCAAATGACTTGTCAAAGTTTGTGAAATAAATTATAGTATTTAGGATTTTAACCTGTCCCAGCCTGACAGTGTTTTTTTTTTTTTTGTTAAGTACCGGAGCTCCTGTCATGTCCAAAATGCATTAAAGGAGGGCAATTTTTTAACCACATTTGAAAACCATTAAGCTTTCTCTCCTGTCATCCTTAAGCTAACAGAGCTGGAGCATCTGGAACTTCTCAGACTCACTCGTAAATGCAGAAAGGGGAAGGTCGCGTTGTTGATGTTTAGCCTTTTTTATTGAGGGAAACACAGAACAACGTCTACAGTATACCTTCGGCAAGTCTTTAATACAAACAAAGGAAAGAATAGTCACCTTCAATACCAAATAAAACTCACACATCTGCTCCAAACATGTAAATAATTGCACCCTGTTGTAGGAGGCTCCTTCCTCCAGTAGAGGCGCTGTTCTGGTTCATCGCTTTAGGCTCACGTCCATTTGGGAAGAGATCTATTTTGTGCATTTTTGTAACCGACTAGTCACAGCTAATCATTATTATTAAGTATGAACTACAAGCAATTACAGGCTAGCATTGTAATGTAGTAAACTGTCAGTAGAAACAAATCATAAAACATAAAATATTTCAAGAATTTTCCTCCCATGATACTTAATTGAAGTATTGTTTATTGAGTCTTCCCTAGTGCAGTTTGATTGGGCTGTTTGCTCTTTGTGGCTTTCTCAAGTTTGGGTGTGTCACAGATTTAAAAAATCATATTAAAAGGGATGTGACTTGGTGATTGGCTGTTACTGAATTTAATTTTTACCATAAACCATAATGATCACAATGGATAAATAAGATTGGAATATTTTGATGACAATACTAAATCTACATAATGAATGTGTTTTCACTACTCAAATAAATAAACATTTTAATTTAGTGGAGTGTTTTTGGCTCACAATACATTCAAAGAAAAGGAAGATTAAAATTACTTTGATAAATTAGAGGATTAAGTTTCGATGGTAGTGGGAGATTTGGATGGTGTTCAGCTGGATGGGCACCAGGACTACACCCGTTATGTTCCCGGGTTAAACTCTTTGAAGCCAACTGAACACTTCCCATGATTAAACGAATGGAAAATCTGCATGCTGGTTTTGTCAGTATGCCCCACCAAATGTGCAGTAGTGCCACTGAGAGGACTTGCAGAGGTAAGTCGAGAGGATTGGCCAAAAGAGGGCGGTGCTGCCAGGCTCGAGGAGGGTACAGTAGGTCCCATGTGTTCAAGACAGATGGGAAGTGGAGGGATTGGGGGGGGTCAGGCGGGGGTCACCTGACTGGAGGACACTGATGAAGTCTGGGTCTTAGAAACAGTTGTGCCAGCGTCCTCTTCAGCGAAAGGGTTTCTTCCCCAGCACACAGTGGTGATCATACAGTTTCTGAACTGTGAAATAGAGCAGAGGATTAAAAACGAAGATGAGAGACACACATGTCTTTTTTTATAATTAGACTACATTTGCCAATGTAGACACAGCAGGGAGTCAAAACCCACTGTACTATGCAATTCAAATTCCCCAGACATGTGAAGGGATCAAATATTAAACAAATTTTCACACACTTAAAAAATGATAGAAAACAGAAAAGCAGCACATAGTATTGAGCGTAGTATTGATTTAAATAATACTTTTTGTGTACCAAAAGGCTTTTATGGCTAGTCACCTTATTGAAGGGTTGACAGATGTTTTTTTATTTATTTTTTTACAAAATTGCAAAAGTTGTCTATTTTCTACAAGCAAAACATGTTCTTTCAAGCAGAAAATAAGCATTGCTTTTTTAGACAATTTTCAAGCCAACATTTCCACTTTGTATACAAGCCCTTAAAATACATTTGACGGCATACGTACCTGTTTGTTGAGAAGGATGTAAATTATTGGGTTGTATAGGGCAGAACTTTTGGCAAAGAAAGCAGGAGCAGTCATGATTCCAGGTCCAAACTCGGTTCCCTGGTTGGCGAAGATGTACCAGGCCACAGTGGCATAGGGCACCCAGCACACCAGGAAAGAGATGACCATGGCCACCACCATCCGGGTGACCTCCCTCTCTGCCCTCTGGGTGGTCTCAGACTCCTGCTGTTGGGCTGCAGCCTGAAACACATTAACCATGTATTTATTTGATAAGAGGAATAATTCTTTTCATCTCCACCTCAGAAAACACAACACTACAAAAGCATTTTAAAGGTGTAATGTGTAACTTTTCTGATAGAGGGTCTCATGAAGATGTTTTAGCTTTGCCCAGAATGTTCCACAGTATGGCATTTAAGTCAGTACAGATGCAAAACATGCATCTGTACTGTGAGTGAGCTCCATCTGTAACTTGGCCTGGTGGTGTGACATATTTGTCTTTATGGAGATGAAAAGGTTTAATGCCATACTGTGGAACATCTTGATGGAGACAAGCAGCTGTTAGACCCTCCACCAGAAAACGTACACAGTGCACCTTTAAATGAACTAATCTGAGGTCTAAACTATAACTAAAACTAAATCTTAAGTTTAAAAGGTTCAAGAGTAGCACAAAAAGCATTAGTACCAGATGCTCCCTGACAAAAAGCAGAAAACATTAAAGAACAAACTGATTTAGAGTAGAGCCTAATTTATGGGGCTCTGAAATCATGAATACATTCTTCTGCTACACAAAATGCCTGACCTGCCCAGCCAACACTGCTCACTTATACAAAGGTATGCATGTGTCTTTTGGTTGTCAAAGTCAATCGAGCCCCACAGTTGCTGGGTTTGACTCCTGTCACTCACAGCTCAAAAGGGTAAAAGCAGAATATGAATGAATAATCACATCACAAATACATCCAATAGAGAAACACAAACAAGGGCAAAAGATCAATGGCCAGATCTATCATTAGACATTAGCATTGATCAGGAGCAGGTGTAATAGTCATCACAGAGGCAACTTTGTTATACACCATTATTGATTTCAAACAGGACCAGAGCGTCATTTGTCAATGTTAATGACACTAACACAAAGAATACACAAACATGTCCTGGCAATATGTATAATAAATGATAATGATGATGGTTTTAAGATGACATAGGAGCAGACAGACTGGCTTTCAGCTGGAGGGCCAGGCTCTAAGCTGTGGTCTGCCCTTCTCAAGTGTCCTTGAGCCACTAAATCCTTTACATCTCCAGAGACTGTGCTTAGAGATGGCCCTAACCTTCATGCGAAAGGGAACAAGGTAAAGTATATATATTTATTTATCTACCAACAAGGATAAACAAAGATCAGATTCTCCATTATTAATATTGCATCAGGCACAGAGAGAGGAGCTTCCTACCGCGCGCACAGTGCAGAGGAGGCGACCATAGCAGAAGAAAATGATGATAAGAGGAATGGAGAAGTGCAGGATGAACATATAGATGACGAATGAGGTGTTGTTGATCTCGGGCTTCGGAGTATAGTAGTCTATCCCACAGGAGCACTGCATACCCTCAGGGATGTACCTGCACCAACCAACACATTAATAACAGCTCTTTCAGGACATAACATGATGACTGTGTTGTCTGCAGCTTTTTATAGCAATGCAAAGCAAGCAGAACAATTCCCCCAGGTTTGATTATAGTAAAATTATATGTGGCTGTGGTTTTGAATGAAAGAGGGCACATACCGGGACCATCCGAGCAGAGGTGGGCAAGCACAAGTCAAAGCCATTATCCAGGTGAAGGCCAGGCCAGCCACAGCATGCTTCTCTCCAAAGCGGAAGTTGGCCATTGGCTTGCAAACCACAATGTAGCGCTCAATGGCCAAAACCACAAGCGACCACAGGGCAATCTCTCCTGTAAAATGAGATCAATTAGACCAAATGTCTCTGTCCATTACTCGTACAATACACATGTAGGCCAGAGCCTAACACACGATATCCAGTTGCTGGAATAGAAAAGGAGACATGAATACATTTCAAACATATTGGTTTCATATTCTTACCTCCTAGTGTGGCAAAGAATCCCTCGATGTTGCACCCTGTGACCCCCAGGGAGAAGTACCCATGCAGAGAGGTGTAAAATGTGACAGTAAAGCCACCCACCACCATGAAGAGGTCTGCCACAGCAAGATTCAGCAGCACATAATTCAGTGGTGTCCGCAATTTCTTGTGTTTGACAGTAACAGTCAGAGTGAGGAAGTTGATGGGAAAGGCGGTGATCATGAGAAAGAACATGTAGGCTGCTAAAAGCGAGTATTTCCAGGGCTCAGCCAGGTAGTACTGCGGGTACTCGAATGGGCTGCGCACCACCCCAGTCTTATTAGACATGGGCACGTAGAAGTTGGGCCCCTCTGTGCCATTCATTGCTGCAGGTGATAGGAGCTGAAATGTCCTCTAAGATGCTGACAGTGAAGGAAAAGAGCAGTCTTTTCAAAAACTACCAGCGTCCCGGCATGCAGCTGCCGAGGAAAAGCACAAGGATGGATGGCTCTGGTGATAGAGAGATGTGCAGTGCAGTCCCCAGGAGGGAGCAGCACCTTTTAACAGGAGACCGGATTAGGGACATCTACGAAGTAAAGTGTTAGCATAGATGGTATTAGGAGACTCTCAGCCTCCCTGCACACACACATAAAGCTTTTAGTCTTATGTTATGGTAAGCATTCTGAAGGTCAGAGGTTATGGTCATAACAATATACCATTGTATAGCATCATTGATTGCTGTAAAAGTAAAAATCTATCATGAACATGTTTAGCTAGTAAAGAGGAAGAAGCTGAACACTTACGAAAAGCTATTTCCTTGTGATCTGAAGCACTCAAAGTGGATAAACTACACATGAAATGTCTTGGTCAGTTCAAGTTATTAGCATCATGGAAAGCCTAATCCCTAATAAATGCATAATGTACCAGTCTGCCCATCCTTTCAGTATAATCAAAACCACACAGGCCACAGGCCACAGGCCACATGCACTTTCACTCTCAGAGGAAATGAGTCATGTTGTCATCTAAAGCACAGAAATGTATAAAAAGTCTTTAATGAAAATCTTTGTTTTATTTTAAATCATGTAAAAATATTTCCATCACAGGAACAAATGTATATAAAAACTATTCAATAAATAAAAACAATTTCAATCTGATATATCTGTGTTTTGACATTATAGATTGTAATTTATTTATACAAATTGAAGCCTTCTTCTGATAAAAGTATTGATGTTATCAGTGAGTGCATTAGACTATTTAATCCCAATAATCCAGTCAGGTTGAGTGTCTGACAATGCGCTTTTCTCACCCTATAATGACAAACTCTCCAGGAATTAGTCTAGTCCATTGTTCCTGGTAGACAACAAACCATCTTCTTAAGGGATTTAGGTGCAATCTTTGCTTTGTACAATAGAAACAGAGGAACTTCACGTATTAGAACAGGACAACTAAAATGAAAAAGGAATACAAAATGGTTGCTGGAGTTAAAGTCAGTTTGGCTCATCAATGGGTCTGCGGCAGTACGGACAGCAGTTATGTTGAAGCACGAGCAGCTCATAGTCCTCACTGTGAAACATCTGTAAGGACAAATGACAATAAACACAGGTGACTCAGACGTTTAATACAAATTAAAAGGGTGTTTGGGACACAAACAATGTTACAAAGGAAGGACAATGTCACAAAGGAAGGACACTGACTAAATGAAGTGCTGTCATGTGTGTCCAAATATCCTACCTTGAAGCAGGTGGGGCACATGGTGATGCTCACGTCGGGCAGCAGGGAGCGGAAGTATTCCCATTTGAGAGGTCTGGGCCAGCGCTTGATCAGGACGTCGCGTCTGCTCATGGAGCGCAGCACTGAGCGGCTCACCTTCACTGGGACAAACTCAGAGCCCCCCTGCTGTAAATACACACACATTTAAGGATGAACATTTTGCGTTTGCCCATAGAGGTAGAGGTTTATGTGATCAACAAAGGCTTTCTTTTCTTACCTCAAAGGTCATTTTGGCTGTGAAAGGGTCTTCCTCTGCCTCACTGAAACCGTCATCCATTCTTAATGACTGTGACTCTAATTTTTGTCAGTTAAGAAAAAGAGGACAACATGAATATTTAATTACTTACTTTTTTCTACTAAGGAAATCCTATTTGCTTTACAAATGTGCCACCAAGACCCTTTTAAGATTGAAAAGATTGAAACTGTCAATCACTTTCTCCCTGTCTGTCAGATAAATGTGTTAAAGCGGGCAGGCTTCAGTGGCCTTGAGTCTCCTGAGCTAATGCAGGTTAATCCCTGCTCGGCGGCTGTGGCTACGACTCCGAGGGTTAGAGTCATTAAGATGAGACAGGAGAGCCTTGCTAACCCTATTAGCTCAAGAGCTAAGATGACTTAGCTCTGACAGCTTACCCACCAGCAAAGAATCCAGGCCAGTGCAGACTAAACAGCTTCTAGGGGCTGTCACAAGAAAGAACAGTCCCATGGTTCATTTTGGAGGTGATCAAAGTATAAATGTAAAGTTGGGTAGAAAAACAAAATACCCATTCTAACTGTGGACACTAATCTTAGCTTGAAGTTGGTTCTCAACCCAGTACAGTATGTTTCAAAAGTTTCTTCCTTGGCCTGATAAGTCAGTTATAATATTGATCGTTCATATATGAAAGTTGGAAAAATATATTTTGAGGCTCTATATTTATCGTGTGTTCTTTTTGTGTGTGTAAAAGTGCAATTTGGGTATTTTCAGTATTTTTGTTGCAATACATTTGAGCTTAACAATTGAGCTGCATACGACTTCTGTGGGTAATTATGGGGACATTCAGTTATTTATTTGTTGCAGCTCAGGCCTTTTAATAATACTGTAAATTTAAGGGAAAAAAGAAAGGTTAGTAGGATTTTCTTGCATTATTGCTATTGTATCAGTGGCATAAAGTAGTTACAAAATTATCGTTTATCGCAGTATAACTATAGCAATATACTATGCTTTGCAATTTGTTATCGTGACAAGCCTACTTCTTACTGTGAACCAGTGAAAATTATTGTGCATTACTTTTCAAATAAAACATAATTAAAGTTGCACTATGTAACTTTCTGGTTGGGGGTCCGTCACCTGCTTGCTTACATTTATTCAATTACAGGTGGTTTTATAGCTCAAAAATACAAATATGAACAGGCATTCTGACTGTGAGTGGGGTGGCCTCTCCACAGATCTGACCTGTAACTTGGCCTGGTTTGGTCTGCATGAAGATAGAAAGGTTTAATACCATACTGTGAAACATTCCAGACAAAGCAATAACATCTCCATGGAGAAAAGCTTTTGACTCTTCACCAGTAAAGTTACAAAATGCACCTTTCACTTCAACGTAAGACAAAAATCTAATAATTGTCTTTTCTTTTTTTTTTTTACTTTGAACAGTAACTCAAGTACCATTTTTGGCTATTGTACCTGTGAGTCAGGCACTCCTGGGAGCGACCGACAGAATGTGAGTTAAATAATTCATAAACTCAGCATGTGAACCATCTGTTATTGTGAGAGAGTGGGATTTGTCACAGGTGATCAAAGGATACCTCCACTGTCCACATTGTGCCACTGTACATCCCTCTGATCCGAGAGAGGGACTTCCAGGTCAATGAGAGAAACGGCCTCTTCGTCGCTGATGCCCTCCTCCAGGTAAAACTGCACAAGAGGCAACACTTCTGCAAAGAAAGACACAACACTGAGACATTAAAGGGCCCATACTAGGCTATCTTTTGATCTATGTTAAAATGTTGTTTCCTTATCACAAACATACAAAGTTGTGTTTTGTTTCATTCATGTACACGTGTTTAACACACAAACACTGCATATTTAGGCTGAGTTCTTCTCTCAAACTGAAAACACTTTGTTCCACTGTTTTTTAAACTCCATAAACCTTCATTAGAATCATTTGGATGATTTCAGCAGTGTTGTCTGAACTAAAGGTAAAAGGTAGCTGGCATCACAAGGTAGAACAGAGAATTTTGAGCTTTGGAGATGTACAGATTAATAAAAAAGTGTTACTCAAACATGTGTGAATGTAATAAAACACAACTTTAGATATGTTTTTGAGGAGGTAACAACATCCTAACATGGCTAAAAGCTCATAAGGATCCAATTTGTATAATACAGGACCTGTAAAGTTGTCTGTGGCGTGTTTGTGTGGCACTGACCATAAGAGGAGGCAGAGTAGATGAAAGGCTGTCTGCAGTTGATGCACACACTCCCCTGATTGTTCAGCAGAGGGTTGTTGGTGGAGCAGCGGTAACACATCATGCCCTCAATCAGGTCCTAGAGTAAAGCCACCACATCAAACCAAAGTGTATTATTTATGCTTCTGTTTACTTTTGCCGACCACGCCATAATGGAAAAAAATATGTTGACACTAAAATATTCATTGGTTTCATATTTTGAGGACATTTGCCTATTCAGAAATATAGCATTTACTTGAAGTGTTAATTGCTATGGTAACGGTGCTGGATTTAGATTACTCCAAAACCTATGAAGCGCATTATTCGTTCACTCTCCGCACTTGTGCAGACTCAACCTGCCACAGATGACCTGGGGCTTACTGACATGTGTAGCGGTCGATCAGTGCCATTGGCCCCTCTGACTTTTTTCACCTGCTTGTTTCTCTGGGGATGTCATTGCTCTGCCTGGAATGTTCCACAGTGTGACATTAAACGGCTCCACCTTAGTATACTCTATTCAGGTGGTTTTATTGCTCAAAAATACCTAGAAAAACAGGCATTCTGACTGTGAGCGGTGTTGTCTCTCCACAGATCTGACCTGTAATTTGGGTCTGGGTTGCTCTCCATGAAGATAAAAAGGTTTAATGCTATACTGTGAAACATTCCAGACAAAGCAATAACATCTCCATGGAGAAAAGTTCCACAATGCACCTTTAAGGACAGTATTAAGGACAGTCTTCAAATGAACTCTTATATCAAAGATGGCTGAAATCAGGACTAGGAAAATCAGAAACAGAATACCAGATAACCAAGACTAAGAACTAAGACAAGACTATGCATTTCTCAGACAGAAGAGGACCACCAAAAGCAGTAGTTTCCCCGTAGATAAGACCCCCCGAACACACCTCGCTGTCATGGAAGGGTTTGGAGCGGATGGTGAGGCTGCCCACTTCCACAGAGTTCTGAAACCGAGATGGGATATGCAGCTCCTGGAGTTTCTCATATGAATACCTGGCGAGTTTGTAGGCACCCAATTTTCTACTCTGTTTGGCCAACGCATACAAGGTGTTCCTGTTTACTGCGTCAAGGGAAAAACTCTATGGATGAAAAGAGCGAGGCAATATGTTTATCTAGTCACATACAATAAAATATCAGAAAACATTTTGCTTTCAAAATATCAGTCATTTTAAACACTTTTAACAGAGAGTTTTACTATAATAATAATAATAATAATAATAATAATACATTTTATTTGTTAGGCGCCTTTCAAGGCTCTCAAGGTCACCGTACATGAAGGAACATTAAAATGGTACAATACAAATAAAACAGTGTAAAATGATTAAAAATACATTTAAAAATCAAATCCAGATGAAAAGACAGTGCAGTTATGGTCAGAGTGGTCAGAGTGAGAGTGAGAAGGCATATTAATCCTTAAATGTCCTATATTACACAACTTTAAGCCATGTTAGAACGTTGTTTCCTCATCAAAAACATGCCTGGATTTGTGTTTTGTTTCCTTCACACATGTTTGATTAACTCTTTATTATTAGTCTGTTTACATCTATAAAGCTCAAAATGCTTTGTTCCACCTTGTGATGTCATGAAGCGGTAGTTTTAAATTTAACAGCTCCTTTTACCTTTTGTTTCATAGAGATTGGAAATTCCTGGTCTGAAATTATCCAAATGATTCTAGTGAAGTTGTATGGAGTTTAAAAACACAGTGCAGCACTTCCTGTATTGCCATATGACATCACAAGGTGGAACACAGTGTTTTCTGTTTGAGAGAAGAGCATGTGCACGTCCCACTGGGAGGAGGCCCCAGGGAAGAACCAGGACATGGAGTGACTATGTCTCTGGGCTGACCTGAGAACGCCTCGGGATCCCCCAAGAAGAGCTGGAGGAAGTGTGCATGGAAAGGGAAGTCTGGGCGTCCCTGCTCAGACTGCTGCCTCTATGTCCTGGCCCCGGATAAAGCAGAATAAAATGGATGGACAGAGAAAAATGATGAATATGCAGGGTTTGTGTGTTAAGCATGTGTGAGTGAAACAAAACAGAACTCCAGGTATGTTTGTGATGAGGAAACAATGTTATAACAGATCAGAAAATAAAGTACTGGTAATATGGACCCTTTAAAACATTAACTTCTACAGTAGAGGGACTGTGAATGAATGTGAGACAGATAAGTTTAATGTGTACTGTGGAAAAAGTCCAGGCAGTGCAAAAATATCTTCATGAAGACAAGCAGGTCATGAACCCCTCACATGAAAAGTTACATAGTGTACTTTTAAACAATGCTACCTATAGGATTTACTAGTTAGACTGATAGAGACCCAAATCTTGCTCTGTACTTCAGCTGTTGCCTACTTTAGGTTTGCCACCACAGCAAACCATCTGCCTCAAATGGATTACAAAAACTACAGCAGATCTAGTTCAGTATTTTTAGGATAGTGAGACTTTATCATCACAATAGAAAGGGACAAAAAAATCGTTCGGTCCCCGGTGTGCTTAATGAGTAGAGAAATCTTTGCTGAGGCTGCAACACAGAGCCCCACATACCACATACCACATACCACAACACTAACTTCTTGATTTGTGTGTGCGTTTTGGTACATGTGTGGAAGTGCAAAGTGCTATATTTGTAAGTAGACACAGGGACATTTTCAAGTGTTCCTCTTAGAACATCATGAACAAGTCAATGAGTTGCAGCTGCAGTATCTCTACACTGGCACTCCTCAATCACTTCAACTTAACATCCCCTCTTCTCTCCTCTCCACTCAGAGCTCCCTGTGCCTCCCACACACCCAGTTCTGTTCAGCACTTGATAAATGCATGTTCCTTTATTGTATGTGCAGCTTTTCTGTGACATAGTGTTTAATTGTTTATATCGAGGTCTATAAATCCAAGTTTCAAGTTTTTAGGACAACCATGGCTATAGAAGAGTCCAGGTGTTCCAGATGGTCTTTTTAAAGCTTTGCTCCAGTTGTGTCGGACTAAGTGGTAATGTAAGGATTAAAGTAAGAAAACGACTCCAATAAAGGCTGCACATTTTAACTCCTTGACCCCAAATCTATTTGTATTGATCCAAGTACTCCATGGAGACTTTTTAATGGGTAAAACTACTATTATATTCTACTTTGCAACTGTCCATGGTAATTTCTCAAAGTTGTCAAGTCTGATACAAAAACAACAGCAGGAAATGAATACTGATGAAACTATACCCTACCAAATTACTGTATGTCTGACTAAGTGATAATGTAAGGATTAGGGAAAGCAAGTAGCTCTAAAAAAGACATGACATTTTAACTCCTTGACCCCAAATCTATTTATACTGATCAGAATTCTCCATGAAGACTTTTTAAGGAGAAAAAGTACTATTATTTTCTCCTTTGTGATCATCCATGATCATTTGCCAAGTTTCATACAAAAACAACAGCAGGAAATTAATACTAACAAAACTGTACACTACCAATGTTGAAGAAATAAGTGCCCAAGAATTGTCATTAGGAGTGCCCTTGCCAACCAGCAGGGGGCTCTCCCATTTCTGGAGTCCAAAATGTTGTGTGCATTTGCCTTTGTTTTATGCTATGATTTTTGTCTTCAGGGGCTGTCGGATCAAATTAAACATATTGTGTGGAGTTTGTGTGCATATGTCACAACAAACGTGACTAATCAAAGCATTTGTTTGGATATGGAAAGAGTCTGTCTCCCCTTGGCACAGCCTCCACTCTGTCATTACATCTTTTCTTTTTCTCAGCATGGCCAGCTCAGGCTAAATAATTTTGCAACTTAACTGTTGTCTAAGTTTCTGAAATATGGTGCTTTCGAGAATATAACTTTTGTGCGCAAAAGGATACACTTTGGAAATGCCTGGTGGTATTTCTTTGGTGAGATTATTCAAGAGAAACCTGCAGATATTGAAAAGTGTCTCTGGCATGTGAGAACTGAAGGGCTCATCCTGTAAATGCAAACAGACAGAAATGAATTTAAGACGGAAGATATCATTTCAAAACCATCTCATCTGATCTACTAAATGTCTAGTTTCATATTTCAATTTAGTGCGGGCAGGACTACCACTTTATGACCCCAGAGTGATCAATCAAATAGTGTATATAGTGACTGTCCTGGGGAGTTAAGCTCAAATGTAAAGGTTTTATGCTCTGCACTGAATCACTGTGATGTCTCTCTATTTCTGTGGGTGTGACTACAGCTTAGTGCAAACCTGTAAAAACAAACGGAGGAGACAGACACAGGCCAGGACACCCATAAAGTGCTCCGAACCAAAGTCAGTTTATTTGTTAAGTGTAGGGATTGAGGGACCAATGTTGAAGTGATAATTATTGTGACACTCGTTTGTTGGCAACGTAATGGGGAAAATTAAACCTAATTCACTTTGAGTTGTATCACTTATTTTTGTAGTGCTAGTACTCTATAGTTCAGATTAACAAGCAATTCTACTCTTGTTGTCAGCCTAAAACATAAGAAATGTATGAGTATTTCATGGTATTTCATTGAAATATCATATGGAATTTTGATGAATATTTAACATTAAAACCCCAAAATATTCATTCATTTTCATGTGCTCTTTTCACCAAATTTAACCTAAAAAAAATCATCAACTTGTGTATTCATAAATAAAGTAAAATAAACTGAATATAGTTGAGCAATACAGAATGATTAGACTGTTTATAGCATCTTCTGCCACTAAATCCTCAAATGTATCCAGGCTTGGTACTGACACAAAGAGTATACATTACTCACAGTGTAACGTTGAATAGATCTGTAGACATGATACAGCTCTGCCAGATGTTGAAAACGATCAAACTTCTTCAGCATTTCACTGCACTGATCTTCACTTTCTGATGAACAAAAACAAAGACAAAAACATTCAATTTCACACTGTACAAATGTGTAAAATCATCTAGCAGTTTGTTGTTGTTGAAGATACTGCGATCCTCACCTCGAGCAATGTCCAGGCACTGCATTGAGAGCATCCAGTAATAATAGCCGGCATCATTGAATCTGTTCTCCACCACTGCATTGTGGGTAAGTTGCTCCAGGACTTTGACAGCCTCTTTCTGTAGCCCTGCCTTGTGAAATGCTGACAGAGCAAAATACAAAAAAAATTATAAAAGTTCTGGTAGTTAGAAATTTGTTTGAAACTTGAATGGAGCCAGACTAAGGAAATTAAAGGCGTACTATCTTTTTTGTGGGAGTTCAGCAACTACTTGTCTCCATGGAGATGTTTATGCTCTACCTGGAATGTTCCATAGTGTGGCATTGAATATATCTTGTATTTATCAAATTAGATGCTTGCATTTCTCAAAAATAGCTTGAAAAACGTATTCTTACTCTAAGAGGCTCTGTATCTGACTTGTAACATGTATTTTCTCCCATAGAGTTACATAAGTTGAATACCATTCCTAGTACAACATCTCCATGGAGACAAGCAAAAGGTGAACCCTCCAACAAAAACATTTAACATTTAAGTCACCATACTTTGAAGACCTTGCTCTCTGCATAATTACTTTCTACACACATTTATAGGTTAGTTAGGTAAAGAAGATTACTTGCAGAAATTGTAATGTACTGCTAGGACCCTATTTAAGTAACCAGAGACAAAGTTTGGGTATGTTTTCATGTGTGCGTCATCTGGCTTTAAAAGGTCTAATGCACATGTTCCCATCAGAAGGTAATTAGAAACAGCATCGGGGAGTCGACCCCCTCCGATGACCCAGGCCCAACACACACAGCAGGGGTCAGCATTCATTACCGCCACATAATAATAAGCTTACTTCACTATATGAAAAAATCTTTACGTTTTTCTGAGTGCACTGTTAAAATAAATGAATTGCTTTCACTTGGGTAACTGGGATTGCGTAATTGTTACACCTGGGCACATGTGACAACAGGAGCAAAGAAAGGACTTATAGAGCTGCGCCGATCCAGCTTTTCCAGTACCGATACCAATTCTGATACTATGGCTTTAACTCTCTAATATCCGATATCAAGTACAGAGACTGAAAACAGCATTTATTTCCTTAAAACGAAAATAATATATGACAAAAATGATTCAAATGTGTTATGTGGTTGTTATTTATCTTTCAGAACAACTTTGTATCAATAAACGTACAAACATTATGAGATGTTCTGGGTTTCCTGGCTCGTATTACATCACTTTATATGTCCAACCAGTATATCAGATGAAACGATATTTGGATGCCGAATGCAGAGCTACAGTTGCTAGAAACAATAAACTGTGCAAAAAACATGTAATATTTGAGCAATAGTAACACAATGCGTACTGTTTAGTCTTGTATTACACGTACAGACAGGCGGAGGAAGATGGCGGAGAGGAGGAAATCTGCCCGCTGAGATCATAATTATAAATCTATGAGCTGATTATAACTATGGTTACATTTGGTAATCATCATCAGGCCGGCTTGTAGTGCGGGTGATTACTGCCATACATGCTTGTCATTTAGTTAACAGACAGCGCACTCTCCACCGCTCTCTCCAGCAAAGGGGATCATGTTTTACAGTGGCTATAGAGGATCTCGGGGAAGTAGTGAAAAATGCCTGGGTCCAGAGCTGAAGTACTCTCATCATTTCCATATGTACTTTGTAAAACTGGACTGAGAAAGTTAAGTAGGAAGGACAGTTGTTGTGATGTTGGTAAAACAAACTTAAATTCTGGACCTGGTTAAAGTTATTCTTCTTCTGACCTAACCCACCTAACCTAAACCTCTGGTACATGCTTATTATCAACAACTGTTATATTTACTGTATATGGACATTTATTACATGCTTAATAAAAGTGCACTATTGTACATTTCTGGTGGATGTTCGGCCACAGGTCTGTCGACGTGGAGATATTGCATGGAATGTTCCACAATGATTAATCTTATCCATTTCCATAGGGACAAGCAGGCGATGCCATATTTTTGAGAATTAACAGCTCTTACAATTGAAATAAAAGAAGATACAGGATAGTAGTTGATTTCCATACTGTGGAACATACCGGACAAAGGATAAACGTCTCCATAGAGAAAAAGCAGATTCACACCAAAAAGTTATGTGCCTTACCTTTAACTTTAAGTGTATTCTATCGTCACTCACCATTCTGAGCCTCCTCAAAGCGATCATTTTCTGCTAACCATTGCGCATAAGGTACATAGACGTTATTCTTGAACTGTGGGTATTTCTCCACCATTGAGAAGGCCTGCAAAAACAATGAACACCATTAATGAACTGCCCTGAGCAATTACAAATGATCTGAGAGCAACTGTTGATTTAATTGTTTTGTTCTAAAGTTAAATGTGATATACATAATTTCCTGTTTCACAATTGCAATGATAGAATGTCAGTGACCTAAGTCTATTTCATTCACCCCTCAGGTATAGTCCTTTAGCAGTTTGAATGACAGGGTAAAGGAGTCAGTGGAGTGGCCAGCGGACACAAGCTGCAGACCTGTCACAGTGATGGATAATACCAAATGTCCTATAGCCACGTCTGGGCCAAGAAATACACACATTTCATACCAAACACAGATGAGTGCCCCACGTCTTTGACTCCTAAGCCTTTAATGAAATACTGTTATTTATCAAATAGTGGGTGTAGTAAATAGCATCCATATGGCCAGTTCAGTAACTCAGTCTGGGCTTTAGTGTCCCATAGCGTCTGTCTCCCTCTGAGAAACAGATATAATACAACTCTTTGTGCTTATTATACTTCTTCCCAGAGGACTGAATCTAGACAGAAGTGGTTTGACACTACTGCACTGTTTGCCATGTGATCTGATGCCCTTTTTCTATTGTTGCTGATATTTTCAGGGCCTTTTTGTCATAATCAAATAAGACTATATTGAGAGATTCTTGCCGGTCCAAGAATTCAATTGTGAGCAAAGTTAGTGGTGGCTTTTTAAGTCCTTGGCTAAAATACATAGCAGATTTGCGATCATGGGCTTTTAGTTGTGGTGACCTTCCTTGGACTAGTCTGGGTCTAAATAGCATGGCTTTTATGCAATTAGGACAGGTATATAACTAGCTCTAAATGAGAGATAACATAAGAAACTACCTGAAGAACACAATGTCACTAGTAACTATAGTTTTCTGCTTATCTTTGCAAAAATTGAGAACATCAACAACAGAGTTTGCTATGTGATTTCTAACACTACATCCTAAACTTCTGGCACATTTTTAGCACAGTGTGTTGCACTGAAGGTACAGCTAATATTTATATTATGGTCTCTGGAGGTTCTATATAAGCCATGATGAGTGGAGCAGGTGTGCCTCTCGTGTGCAGAACTGTGTCAGACCTCGTCCCAGTGCCGGGTTTCCACATGCAGCTGCACCAGCGCCTGTAAGTCCCCCATCTTTGAGTAGGTCTCCGAGGCGTATCCGTGGTGCTTCAGCTTCTTGAAATAGTGTGCGCACTTTGCCAGGGGCTCACGCTCAGCTTTGTCCAACTTACGAGCTATGTCTATCAGCCTGATGAGGAAAAAACAAAGAACTTGTTTGTATAAATTGTACAATAAATTTATAGTCACTATTAAGAGTACAGGGCGTCTAGTTGAAAAGAAAAACATAGTGGACTATGTAGATCTGAGACCTGGCAACTGCTACACTAGTTAAAAACAAAATAAATAGTCATAAGTTTTTCCCTTACCTCAGGTAATTTTTATAAAATGTAATATGTTCTTTTTACTTTATCACCTGTCTCTGCTTTCACTCGACATGTCAAAATGTATCTTTTATTATTTATCTTCAGGGACAGAAACATATGTTCCGGATATAAGCAATATCAGTTCATGGTTGTAAAAACTCAGATGGCTTTAGTCACTGCGTCTCTAGTTTTACACATGCTTGTGAAATTTTGCCTACTCCCTCTAAGCTTTATTAGCTAATGGATGTAATATGCAGTGATTTGAATAATTATAGTTTGGGGATCATAAATTTATGCTAATTCACATCCTCAATTATACTAGTTTACATTTTACAATTGTGGAAAAATGTATACAAAACCCACATGTCTGCCCAGCCATTCTCTCCGATAATCTCAATGGCTTTGAGATGCTCTCCAGCTGTAAGATACATCTCTGCTGCAGCTCGGGGCTCCTTACTGCTCTTAGCCCAGTCTGCCTGTTTGGTCATCAGGTCCCGTGAGCTCTTGGGGTCTGTCCCTCCAACAAACTCCTGCAAAAGAGGGAAAGAAACACACAGGTATCTTTCCATCACTACACATATTACGAGGTGGATATATTAAGCATCAAGAGAACACTTTGCCTCCAATGGTAATGTGTTAAAAGCAGGAATAATTTGAGTGACTTTGACAAAGGTGATGGTTAGACATTTGGATCAGAGAATCTCCAAAATGACATTTTTTCCCAGACTCATAGTCCCAGTTTGTAGTGGTCACTATCCATCAACAGTGGTCCAGAGGAACAGGAAGGAACAGAA
Source organism: Odontamblyopus lacepedii (assembly GCA_034769755.1). Lineage (NCBI taxonomy): Eukaryota > Metazoa > Chordata > Actinopteri > Gobiiformes > Gobiidae > Odontamblyopus > Odontamblyopus lacepedii. Next base: position 21,171,810 of record CM068345.1, on the reverse strand, counting down.
GTGAACCACTGACAGCGTATTCACATGTTCACATGCTGATCCGTGAGAACAGAGATAGCACAAAGAGATATGTTTCAGAGGCAGAGGTGGTGCATAAGGAAGTTTAGCTTGGATAGCCATAAACAAGGGAGCTAAGGGGGACAAAAAGGAAGCTGCAGAAACCATAGTGAGCAGCAGGGCTTTTGCCTCTGGTGTCCAATCCATCCCACCTAAAACAAGCAACCTGTGCAACCAGATGTCCATATGACCACATAAATACACCCAGCCACATCAGTGACATAGACTGACACGCACACAAACTAACCTAAAGTGTGTAGTCATGATTATAAAATCATGTGAACAATAACTGATCAAAGTGTCTTCCCACATATATAATACATTTGATGTTTACAATGAACTCAAACGGAAGACCATATAAAAGCACTGCGCACCTTGACTATGTAGGTGGAAAGAAAGATGGCATTTAATTGTGTTTTATTTACTCTATTTATTATGTCTTATTGTAGTAATGTTTAAAGAAGTCTACTCTGTCCGCAGTGATAGACTGACAAGACAAACAAGTAAGCAATGTATGCAATTGTAGACGTATTACAGAATTCTTTTTCTCACGAACCATCCTGTGGTAGTATGTCTGATCAAAAGATAAACAAACATGGCTATTTAAATGATAAATCATGACTCAGGAGATGAAAGACGGGCATAATAGGAAGTGGAGGGGGTTGAGGAGACTTTGTAAACCCCTCGGAGGGCCCCAACTTGGCATCCAAGCACACGGTGAGGAAAAACATATGTTCTGCAGCCCTATAACATGCAAAGTTTTTCCAAGTCCTTTTGTCCATATTGATGCTTAGTTACACTTGATATATGTATCTGAAACATTGGTGTTTTACCTTGGCAAACTCAAACATTCGCAGGTCTGTGTACATGCTCAGGGCCCTGGACTCCTGGTTGCTGCGTTTGTAGAGGTTGGCTGCCTCATGGAATTTCCCCTGGTTGGCACAGACGTCTGCCAGAAACAACTCATTGTCGCTCTCACCACGCTTCTTCCTCTCCTGTAGATCAGTCAAACAACATCAGCAAGTATAGCAGCAGCGCCATATCTGAGGAACACTACTACAATCCATCAGGACCATTACAAAACAAAATTAAAATTAAAAAAAAGACTTCAAAATGGTATAATTTTCTTTTTCTGTAGTTTTTAAATTATTTTGCTCACACCACATACAAAACATTTGCTTAGCACTGCATATCTAGAAATACAAGCCAAAACTAACAATGGATCTGTGCAAGGTGTGACCCAAACCAGAGCCAAGCAATAAATAAATGAAAATAATCATCCAACACTGAATATGTGATGATTGCTTTGTTGTTGGATAAATGGATACAGCATGTTTTACCTCAATACTGTTAATGAGCTCCAGGTAGCGCAGATCTCTTATTCTAATGAAGGCCTGGATTTATCAAACAAAAACACACAAAAACATAATTAAATGCAAACAATGTTAATGATTAAAAGAGTAAACATTGCATTAAATATGTTAATTAAATCATGAAAATCTACATGTTTAATTTTCCAAAATCTATGGCCCTGCTGTTCTTTCTCTCTGTCTGTAGCTCAGCGTGATCAGTGCTGATCAGTATGATATGTGCACATCGACTGACCTTTTTAGCGGTATCAAAGTCAAGTCCCTCCAGGGCTTCTGTGGCCAAATCTCTCCAGTCGCTGTCTGTCACACCCAGACAGGCAATCTGATAGGCCTCTTTAAACATCTTCTTTTCAAGATACTGGTACATGGGAGCTGACTATCAAAGGAGCAGACAACCAAGTCACGGGCAACAAAAAATATCAATATGTCCTAAATCAATGTGTGTAAAATCATGGCCTTTAGATGGTAATACAACCTGGATTAAGTATATCGAGTAGTAGACAGACAATACAGTACACAAACTGATGATTGTTGTAAGATCAACATAAGCTTAAGATAGAACTAGAACTAAAAGTTGTCACTTTATTACAGCTGTTATGATTATGGTTCATAAAACAAAATATGCATGCCTGCACACACACACACACACACACACACACACACGCTACAAGATATGCATCTGTGCGCCTATGATACACGCTGCAGCGTCTTGTAGCACACACACACACACACACACACACACACACACACACACACACACACACGGTAAGTTTTAATATGGTCTGAAAACTCAAGAAAATGAATTTAAACTATTTTCAGAGTCTGTGATCAATAGGAGCATTCATGGTCCTGTTTAGGGGTGTGATTTTCAACAAAAAGGTGACAGTGACTGAAACTGAAATCAACACTCAGTTGTAGTTCCAGATAAGTCAGTTACTTATAGTCAGATTGTGTTAAAACAAAACTCAGACTAAAGCCTAACTTGAGTAACAGAGTTTTAGACAGAGTAGTGCCTCTCACCCAGAGAATGTAGATGACTTCAGCTGCAAAGTATCAATCCATATACTACAGAAATAATTTCACTTTTCCACTATATCATAATGTGTTTGTTTGTCTTGCACTTACCTGCGGCACCTCCACTGCACACATGGAGTAAACATGGAGGCAAAAGATCTTAGAGCCATTGTAGCCAACCACAAAGCCCTGCATCTTCTGCTGGTGAACTGGAAAGTTGCTGGCCTTGATGTTGAGGTACCCATTGCCAGAGAAGCACAACATGTCCTCACACTGGGTGTTCCATGCCACGCTGTTAGCATTAGGTTCCTGCAGGAGCGAGCGAGTGGGTAAACAAAGAAGGATTAAAAGTCACTGAGAGCACAGAGCAGCACAACTATATTTACATGTATTTTTTGCACATGCAAAAATATACTCAAAGCACTAACCTGAAAAAGCAGTTCTTTATTATTAATGTCATAAACCAGGAGGGTGTTGTGTTCATCAACTACAGCCAGTTTATTGCGTGAGGAGCTCATGTCTAAGCAGCGCACTGAGGTTGACAACTTCAGTAATGTGATGGGGAATGGGTTATCAACAAATATCTTCAAAATCTGCATAAAAATGAACCCAAAGAAATTAGGAACATACAAGAAATGATAAAATAAAAATTTGAAAGTATTTGTTATATCACCATTGTGATGGAATTAACAATGGTGTTCCATTTTAAGACTTCAGTACTAAATATAATAAAAATGTTATGTAACCAAAGTACACTGGCTTGGTCTGAGGTTTTGTCTAGTGTATACGAGGACAAAAATCCAATGAAAGTACTATGTCAAATAAAAGTTCAAGATTTGGCCATCATAAATGTTGTTTTGAATGTTCTTTCTCATATCAAACTGCCCAAGAACAAAACCAGGGCACTGTGCAGTGTAGATCTGATATTTTAACTTGATTGATAAATTAAGAACTAGTTGAAACACTCCACCAAATAGATTTTTGGTAGACCTGGATTTTTAATACAAAGTTTTTAGAAGAAAACCAATCTTTGTTAAAAATTTTTCCACACTCACAGCTCCATTCTTCAGCCCGACGAGCAGGCCCTCTCTGGCTGGTGGACCTCCAATCACTTTGATGTAGCGGATCAGAGATTCCATCACCCATTCCTTCTCTCTGACACTGGTAAAGGACAGACACTGCAGCCGCTTCTCCTGCATGACACAAGATGAAACAGTAAAGGCTATTTAAGTCTGAACTAATCTATTCTACACTAACTTTCAAATCAGAGTTCCTTCATACATGTGATTTCTTCTCTCCAAATTACCTGTAATATTTGGAAGCGACTTTGAATGGTTGATTGGACAAAGTATTGTTTGTTTTATTAATAGTATAATATTTTTAAGGAAAAGAGTAAGGTAAACTTGTATGCCCACTCAAAGTTCAAAAGATTCTGTTATTATTATTATTAGTAGTAGTAGTAGTAGTAGTAATAGTATTATCATTATCATTATTATTATTATTATTATTATTATTATTATTATTAACACAGGTAAATGTCCATGGTAACAGATTGGACAAGATGCCTACAACCAATATGGACATGACATGTAAACAAAGCGACAGATCATTATCCAGTGCATTCTCTAAGGCAGATCTACAATTGTATACTAGTATAGTGTAGTCTAAGATGTCCTGCTCCAATGCATATGTGCATGTGATGTGACAGACATATAATAGGTTACATAAATGTGGTCAAAATCTGGTTTAGATAAGATAAAAATGCAGAGACAGAGCTGAAGCAAAAACACACATTCAAAAATTAAACAACCAGCATTAGGACTGCTCCTGCTGCCTAATACATACAGACAAGCAGGGAAGGAAAAACCCCAGAGACCATGACAGGTTCAAGAGTCTGTGGTCCTAGCCTTCACCCGACTGTCTAACTTTATCTAGTTTAAACAGGGGTGAGAAAGAGAGAGGGCAACTGAGCCTGCATACCACATGCACAGCTGGACCTTTCTTTCCAAATAGACAGGGACATCTGGAGATCTGGCTAATTTTTGATAAAATCTCTTCTCACTTTGTTTGGGAAAGTGAAAAATGCAATTTATCTTGTTATAGTGGTCCAAGTCTGTGCAATTGATCAAGTGCCAAAAAATAAAATGTAATGACCAGAACATAGGCATTTACACGAGACAAAGAGAAATTTGTGTATTTGTGTATGATTTATGAGTGAACATTCTTGAACTTAAATAAATTGTAGTATCTGTGACTGTGTTACACTTCATATGGCCCCACCTGACACAAGATGATATGCTGAGAGCAGACCACCAACAAGTTGCATTCAAACTTTCTGCCTATTTTTTCCTTGATGCGGTAATGCATGTCTGTGGAGTCATCTGAATACAGCTCATAGATGAAGATCTTCTCTGGAAGTTGGATTGCAAGGCGATTTCTGTAGATGGCAATCTTTTTTACCAGTTCTCGACATCTTATTCTCACTAAGAACAAAGAGGAAATGATGTTTTTGAAAAAAGTGATAAAAAATTAGCTTTACCATAATTATCATAATAGAAACAAACTAACAGCTAAGAAATCCAAAATATATTATTATTATTTATTCCACATTTCTAAGGGTTCATTTAAAATCATTGGACTACCAGCGAGTAGTTTCAACAGGCTGTCATGTGGACAATTTCGCTGTCTGAGATGGAGCACATGGAGCATTTTGACACCTCAACAGTCCCAATTTATTTTATCTGTGTGCTCTGTGTGCCCCCAGGAGATATACAGTTATTTAACTGGGGAAATAACAGTGACTAACTAGGCAAGACACTGCTCTCATTTTGTATTTCTAGTATGATGGTGGTGTGTGCAGAGGGTTTGGTAGTGGTCTGAGGGGTCAATGGTGCAAATTGGCAGCCTCACTTCCATCAGTCTGCCCCAGGGCAGCTGTGGCTAAAATAGGATATCTTACCACCAGCAAGTATGGAGTGAAGATGACTAATGTGTAGCACTTTGAGAGACTTCGACAAGCCTGCAAAGTACATAATAATAATAATTATTATTATTATATACTGAACAAAAAAGATTACCTTTTTGTTCTGTGATTAGATGCTGCACAATAACATCAGTCATGTTGTCCCTGTAAGCATAGCGATCTTTGTAAAGGCCATGAACTGTGCTGAATATGAGTTGGTAGCAGGTGATGGTCCCATCCTGGCAGCCCAACACCTAGATAAGAGATAACAATGTAGCAGTACCTCCTATTAACACTTCTAAAAAAAGACCCTAAGAGTGGGAAAGTGTTCCTGTTAGTAATGCATTTACACAGTGAAAGTGTGAGACTTGTTAACACCCATTTGCCCATAAATTTTGTCTAGAGATGCTCCTCTGCAATAAATTATTCTTCCTTGAATATGCTGTTTCTTTAAACAAAAATAATGCAAATCTAATATGCTTTGAGATATAGTCATGACAAACACATTTTTATCACAGTTGTTGAGAATTACATCACTTTCTTAGACATATGTTGAAGTATGGACCTACCACAAAGTTGCAGTCAGGTTTGACCCCACATGTCCAGACCCATGAGTTCTGCTCTTCAATGGACCCCAATCGAACTCCATCTTTGGTGTAAAGAGATGCCTGTTTGTCAGAGCCACCCATCACTATGTACTCGCCCTTGGAGAAGTAACTCACGCAACAGGGGTCATAGTTGAGAGTTCTGTCTTTTCCAATCTAAACAGAGCAAAAAAAAGATACAATACAAATGTATCCATAACTCTAATGATTATTTTGTAAGGTGTTCTAAATAGCTTTCATTGTTCAAACGCTATTTGCATCACTTAACATAAAGTCTATCGAGAAAAGCATCTGGTTTTGCTTGGTGACTTAAAAACCTAGTTGTTGATAGAAAAATGTGTTATGAAGTAGGTGATGTTGATGACACAAAAAACCTTAAGCAAACTGGCCAAATAATGAACAGTGCACATTTGTCTGTAATTACTTAAATGCCAAAGGCTATTATGGAGAAGGAAGTGTAGTAAAGGTACCATTAAAACCTAGCGGGACCTCTTCCTTTCATTGTGTGAGTTAGTTACAGGCTTTGACTTTGACAGTCGATTGCAAAAGGAAGAATTTACTATATTCAGATGAGGAGTTTTGTTTCACTTTTGTTCATCTTTAAATTAATACAACTTTTACAAATGTAAAAATTATAATGCACATTTGATAGCTACCTGTTTCCCACTGAGCTGATAAAAGGACAGTTTCTGACCCCAGTCTGCAACAGCCAAGATGTCATTGTGTTCATCTCTAAGAAAACATGACAAAAGTATATTAACCAAATATCACATGTCAGTTATTTGTAGTTTCAGTTTTTCTGCTTTGCTTGGATTATTTTGTACTGGATCCACCCAAAGGCCATTCTTTATATTGTTCGATACTGCCACCTTCAGTCCAAATTTAAAACAGACATATTGTTCTCGTATTACTTTTATGACGCTAACAGACATTTTATATTCTTAAGGAGCAAGATAGCATTGCAAATTATAATAGTAGGACAAACTTGGAGGGATTCCAGGCGATAGACCAGATGGGAGATGAAGAGCCTCCTGGACGTTCAATCTTGACCTTTTCCTCTCCGTTCTTATTGCGAATGCTTATGACTCCATTCATCATACCAAGAGCAAGGTACTGTCCATCATTTGTCCACCTAAATTGAAATAAATGCAATTCATTAATCACCACATAATAACATATTCTTGCATATAGTAGCATTACTTACCCACAACATGTAATTTTACTGTTTACTTTGTGTTTGTTCACAGATTTTTGTTCTGGTGACCACAGGCCTGAAACAAACAATATTTATAATGATATAATATTGAAACTAATCATTTTTAGTGTTTAGGTCGACACAAGCAGAAATAACAGGTGCTGATTTACCAAAGTCACCAGTGGAGCAGGAAGCCAGTTGATGAGTGATAGGATTATATGCAAGGCACTGGATTGAGTCATTATGGCTGTAAACACATATATAACATTGTGTTTACAAATGTCTACAAATTTAGGTAACAAAGAGTTCAACTTACGTGTATTTTAAAATACCCTCAAGTTTAGATGTCCAGATAATAATGCTCTTATCTGCTGAACCTGAGGCAAACCTCTTGCCTATAAAAATATTACAGTCTCTCTTATTTAAGTATAGCAGGTTACAAAAATGTAATTTAAAAAGTCATACCATCTTTGGCATATGCAACACAGTACACTGTATCTTTGTGTCCTTTTAACGGCTGATGAATTGTTCCATCCACTGCATCAAAAACCTGGAAGCAAATCATATAATAAATTTCTCTCTTGAAATTAAAGTTTGTTTTGTGCCCAGTCAAAGATAAATTCTTACAAGAACTCGCTTGCCCGCTGCAACAATAAGTTGGGTGCCATCTGGCTTGAAAGCAAGGTCATATATACTGCAAAACATTGAAATTGGTGAACAATGTGTTATGCATAAACAATAAAATAGTGGTAATGGTTGTAATCGCCATCATTATTTGAGATTAAAAGATTTTAAAGAAACATGAACTTTGGAAGATTACATGGATACAGTATATACTGTATAATACTGTATAATAAATGACAAAACATAATAGGGGGATACAGTCCATGAAATCAGTAACCCAGGAGCATCAGTCATCAGGCTCGTAAAGCTAAGCTAATTTTGCCTAAATGCAATTACAGAAAAGCTTGATATGCTCTTCAGATATATAAATGCATTTTGGATAATAGATTATACCCAGTAAACAGAAATCACTCCATAGGTGTCATTTTTCAACATTAAACGACAGAACTTGTTCCAGGCTAACACTATCACGCTAACTTTAGTTTACATAGCAACCACGGTTACTAACGCGTCTCATCCAAAGCCGAAGACTCACCACTGATCCCGGACAGACTCCTTCCATGCCAACGCAGCTCTCATTTCCACTTATTAAAATATCATGAAGGAAAAGATAGCTTAAATATCAAAATTAACCGCCTATACCAGTTTATATTCTAGTTGATACCCCGTCTGTTTTTTCATGCAAACGCAGGACCCCGATTACATTCGCATTGCGCATGCTCAGACCACCGTACTTCCTGTTTTGAAGTGACAGTATGGCGCGGTGTTGTCAATAGATTTAGCTAACGAAAACAAGATAGATTTTTATTATAACACATTTATACGCTGTGATTAAGATTTCAAGCGTTTCGGTTCCATTATATCCAATTATACACCAACTTTCAGGTTTGTAGCGAGACTACTAAACATATTCAAGTTTTAACTCTAGAATAAGCTTATTCAAGAGAATAAATACAACGCAAGATCGTCTATGGATCTACCTTGTAACAATTCCACAATCTATCACCTAGGGACTACAGTGCCAAGAAAGTTTAAGTTAAATACATTCATTTAACAATGTCCAGCAACAGTAACGTGAAGATATGAATGAACAAGACATGGATTGCTTGCCCTGTGCCTCACTGCCTCCTGGATGGAGTAGAGAGGTCAGGCAGAGGAAAACTGGCAAAACTGCTGGAAAGATGGATGTGTATATTATAAGGTGACAGTGCCTTCCTGTTACGGTTTTTTTCTAATTTGAATTCTTTTCTGATAATAATTTCTTTGTTCATTTTAGTCCCCATGGACAGAGGTTTCGGTCCAGGGCTTCTTTACAAGCCTTTCTGCAGAAAAATGGAGAGGGGAACTGTAACATGAGCATGTTTGATTTTTCTTGTACTGATAAAAAATCATTTTGTACAAAAGCAAAAAGTAAAAGGAAAGACATTGGACATTGTAATAAGAAAAGTACAGCGATGCCAGATGAAGCTTTCACAGTGGGCTCAAGTGAACTACTCTCTGCTGATTGCAAAAATCAAATAAGCAAGCAAGATGACATCATTATTAGCTCAGATATACCAACTGAGTGTACTACAAAGGAAAATACAAGTCCAATACAAGCTGGCCTTGCAACTTTTGAGGATGAAGAAAAACTGCAGAGGAGTCCAAAAAGAAATGGTTTACTGAAAGAAAAGCTGTTCGTGGTGACAGGTTTAAAAGACAAAGACACAGCGTGCTTGCATCCCCCAGTCCCCTCTCTATGTGTGGAACCTGCAAGTGAGAGTGAGAATGAGCAAGATCTGGCTCTGATTCACAGCAAAGCCGACGAAAAACCTATTGCAGAGCTGGGGATAGTGCACAGCAGCAGTGATGAGACGGAGGAGCAGGTGTTATCACCTAACATCTCAGTTGGGAGTAGCACGCCAGTGAGAGATTCTCAAAATAGTAAGCATGCCTGTTCAGTACTGTCAGACCGATTCACTGTAATTTGTGATACTGGTTTTGACTTTTTGTAATTATGCAGAATCAAGGAAGTTGGTAGACAACAGGAAAACAAGCCCCTATTTCAGCAAGACAAACCTTAGAGACTGTAATACTAAATTACATACCATACATTTTCAGATCTTGTGCATGGACTAGTAATCGTCAATCTGTATTTGTTTACAGGTCCAAGCCCACCAAGAAGGAAAGTTTTCAAGAAATGGACACCTCCTCGATCTCCATTTAACCTTGTCCAAGAAACCCTTTTTCATGACCCTTGGAAGCTCCTGGTTGCTACTATTTTTCTGAACAAGACCAGTGGTGAGTTACTCCCTTACAAATAAGGTTGATCTAAAGAAAAATCTAAAAGAAAAATTAATATTTGCTGAGAATTACAAATTAAAATCCACGTTATTGCAAAATTATTTTCAATAAAATACTGTGTCTTTTTTCAATGACCCAGGCAAGATGGCTATACCAGTACTATGGCAATTCTTTGAGCATTACCCCACAGCTGAGCTTGCACGAGAAGCTGACTGGAAACCAATGTCTGAAATTCTTAAACCACTAGGCCTTTATCAACTCAGAGCCAAAATAATAATTCGTTTTTCAGGTAATTTTTCTGAGCTCTATATGGTACAATACTGTATTTAATCTTAATGTTTAAATGACAAATTAGTAAAAATGAATAAAACAATTGCTGAAAATGGCCTCAAAATCCCAATTTTACTTTTGTATAGATGAATATCTCACCAAACAGTGGCACTACCCTATTGAGTTGCATGGTATTGGGAAGTATGGCAATGACTCATATCGAATCTTCTGTGTAGATGAGTGGAAAGACGTAAGTAATACATTGTTATAATTGTTATAATTGTTGCTCATTATTTTGCATTTTTTATTTGCCGTGTTTTGTACTTCCAAGGTGACACCCAAAGATCACATGTTAAATAAATATCATGCCTGGCTGTGGGAGAACTATAAAGCATAAAGGAAGTATAAACATCATGACTTACTGTTAAACAAATGCATTAAAGAGTTCATGTTTAAGGTTATTTTGCTTTTAGCTTGTCCAGTTAAATATATATGATTTTTAAATTATGTAATGTTCAATGGTTTTTAGGACTGCTAATAAAAAAACAACTTTCTTTTGTGTGTTTTCTTTCTGTCCCTTTAAATGTACTTGGCATTTAGAGACATCCTTTGGCAATATCACGTTCCTTTGTCAGAGGCTAATCAAGTCTTTTGGAGGGCAATGATGCGTGAGTGCCTATTGTCTCTCTTGTAGTTGGAGGTAACCTGATTCCCAAGGCGACAGTTGCCATTGCAAAACTCTCATTCAATGCTCTGCCTTGTCATAGTTTAATCTTTAACCAGCATTAGTACAGTTGTAGTTAATATCATGTTGAATATTTTTGCTATCTAATTACTAACTAATTAACCTGGAATCTGAGGAGCGAAGAAAGTTGGAAGTTTTTTTTTGGATGGAAACCACAGTTTTATGCATGAGCAGGACGGATCTCATCTGCAAAATGAAACTTCGTAAGATAAAACACATTATGCTTAATTTATAAATTTATTAAGATATTTTGTCAGCTATATTGTTATTAGAACTGACTGGCAACACTAATATGCAAAACTATATATTTACACTTTCCAGTATTATAGACTTAAAGCATGGTAGATGAAAATCACTTTTAAACTACAAAAAAAAAAGTATGATTTATTTTATACCTAATCACAGCAACCATAGCTTCCACACCAGTTACCCTACCTTCACCTTCATCTCCTGCCAGACAGTCTCACCTGACAGGCACCTCTGTGACATTTCCCCTGATAACAGAACGTGCCATATGGTCGAGCAAACAAGTAAGAAGTTTTTTGTTTCTTTAACAAATGTAATGAGGATGACAAGGTTATTTATGTGCTGAAAAGTATATATTTTTAATTATTTTTTAGCCAATTCCACGACTGGACCCTTTGCATCCACCTTTTGTCCAAAAACGAACTGTAAGCTTGGAGACACCAGCCGTTCATTACCACAACCACCAGAGGGCTTTGATAATGCAGAGGAAAGAGCATTGCAGGTAAAAACATAAAAAAAAAACAGATGTATTTGCATGTAAATATATTGTATTTTTCACACCTTTAGATGTCACTAAATCCTTAGCAAGGCCACGTGTCTGTTATTAAATTTATGTGATCATTATTTTACAGGTTTCATCAAGTGTGGCGAAAGCCCTTTTATGGAACCAGCAGTGAAAGTGAGGAGTACAGGTAGAAGTTGAACTAATAGTACTAAAGAAATCATTGTCATTATTCCTACATTTCACGTTTTCTTATCTTTCAGGAAAGATATCCGTAATCACTTAAAAAAGCAGATGGAAGATAAAAGTGTAGCTCTGAAGCTTCAGTTTACAAACAGAACGAAAGAGGCGGAATACCTGTGTGAGACGGATCGCATAGATTTGTCCAAAGAAAAAGAGCAAAGGATTGTGCACAAAGCGGCTATGACGGCATTTAGGGACGAGAATAAGCGGGTACACTCACATTTGTCTACTAATAAATTACCACATTATCTCCATAATTTGAGGTTCAAAGGTGCACTGTGTAAGATTTCTAGTGGAGGGTCTGCCACCTGGTTGTCTTCATGGAAAGGTTATTGGTTTGTCTAGAATGTCCCATGGTAGAGATTAAACCTAAACCTTAAATCTAACTCAAGGGAGACAACTACAACCTACATTACAGGTCATATCTGTGGAGTGTCGTCCCTATTTACAGAATTATCCTATTTTTGAGCAATAGAAACACCTGTAGGGAATAAATGCTAGATAGACGTGTTTAATATCCTACCATGGAACATTCCAGGCCAAGCAATAACATCTCCATGGAGACAAGCAGGTGACGGATCCTTCACCAGAAAATTGTGCAACGCACCTTTAAATGTCAGACATAAAAATAGGTAAAAGTAAAGATATGAGGGATATGACCAAAAATATGCATGTGGTCATAAGATCAATGCATATATTTATTGCAACAACCACCCTGTTGCTTTGTTAATGCATAGATTGCATGGCAGCTTTCCAGGATTGTACAGCATAACATGTATTTGCTCTCGTCTGTATTACTGTGCAGCTAATGGAGCAGGGCTGGAAGGACAGAGCACTAACACGTTCCCAGGAGGCTCTGAAGGAGAGAGAGCTGCTGCGCCTCAACCCTATTAACTGGAGTGGCACACTGAAATAGGCTTCATTTTCAGACAGGAAATATATCTTACTAACTGTGAAATTTGGTATTTGGTACATGTCTGCTGTTTATTTTTGAGAGATTGTTGATCATCATATAAAGGTTTGAGGTTAAATTGCAAAAATTGTGACAACCAGCATGCTGCTTATATTAACAAATGAAAATATAAATTCATGAGTTGTTTAATTGTAAAGGAATGACTAATAAATAACAATATATGGCATTTTTGTGACAAAAAGTAAATTAGCGTCAAATTGCACATTAAACATTGCACCTAGATTAAATAAAAGGCAACAAAACATTATTCCAGTGTTGAGCTTGGAGCTGGTGTTTTCTGGTTGCACTAAACCTTGTTAACAATTCCTGTTTGTCTGTGATAAGTCTTCATCATGCCAGTGCAGTTTGTAAAACAAAACATGTATTTTCTTTAAATTCAAACACTAATTCATGCATCTAGACAACAGATTTCTTTTTATAAAGTAACGTAAAACACTCAGAGAGCTAAGGCTCAAAACTATTTCAGTGATGGCTTGAAATGAAAGGAGGAATCTTGGAAAAGTTGCATCAAAGTCCCAAACAAAAATATGATTAAAGTTTGGAATAACCAAAAACCATTGAGGTACATCAACTACAACAGTGCAGTGCATCTTCATTTTCTTATAAATACATACATACAGTGGCTCGACAGCCTTCAAGTTTCTCTTTACCCAGGAATTTCCATTTGTAAGTACAATCCAAGCCCTTTTGAGTGAACCCTAAATAAATCCCTGCATAATAAAAAAAAAAAGCATTGCAGAGATAATGCCATGCCAAAATGCTGTCTTTTTCACATTCATCAGCAGTATTTGTTTGAGTCTTTTTTTATCTTTCATATCCAGAAAGTTTACCGGCCCTTTAAGAATCCATCCAGCATATAGTCTCCCTTTTCTGTAAGCCAGTATCCAGCCATAGCAGCAACTCCTCCAATGAAAATGGCAGTGAAAACCATGTCTCCTTTGGCGGCCAGAGTAGCCAGTGCACAGATGACCACTCCAAAGAACATCTGCTGCAGCACCTGCACCTCATCATCAGTCATGTCATCAAAGAGACCCTTGTCTGGATCGGCTGAGGAATAAAGAAAATTATAAAGTTTACAAAATAAGTTTCAGGTGATATACAGCATGGGAAAGAATAATATAGCCATCTCTGGGCAGATATCTGTTAAATTACTTTACACAGTACTTACTTGTGGGTTTGTTTTCAACACATATGCTGTCTCTTCTAATGAAGCCATCAGCGCATTCACAGTGGAAGGATCCCTCTTCATTAATACAGGCCTCATTTAGCCCTGGGCATGCTATGGCACGCTCACTACATTCATCTATATCTACGATAGGAACAGATTCCCAACAAGTCATGACTAGTGAAAAAAGACACTACTGACACTGGGCATGAAACCTACCGAGACATTTGGCACCCTTCAGTCTGTAACCACGTGCACATTTTTTACAGCGTGCTGGTCCACTACCCATGCAGCCAACACATGCCTGGTCACAACCTGAATGGAAAACAAAACAATGGATGCGCTATTAATACATTATTAACCAGAGGCAATTCAAACTGCCAACATTTCAATCCATTGCATACAACCCACACTGTTGTACTAACCTCTGCAATCATATGATCCCTCAGTGTTATGACAATAGGTGTTAGTGGGGCATCGGGCCAACTCGGTTCCACATTCATCAACATCTAGAAACAAAGTACATTAAAAAAAAAAAAAAAAAAAAAAGTAAAATGTATTTAATATAAGAATCTTTTTATACTCACCTACACACTTGTTGTCATGAAGAATCCATCCCGGCTTACAATCAAGACATTTATAATCCTGAGGTCCGGAGCATTTCTTACATGAGTGAAAACAAGCTACAAAAAACCCAACACAAAACAAAGAATAAAAACTAGAAGTTACATAAAGAAGAAACACTATATTATGTTTTTTTTAGAATATAAAACGATCTACCTGCACAGGCTCCTACACTGTTATTTGAACTCTTCTCTCTATAATAACCATCAGCACAGCTCTGACACAGATGGCCCGAGTATCCAGGGTCACACACACAGTCTCCATCCCCAAGACGAGTTCCCTCCCCCTCACAGCGCCCCAGGCCTCCACAGATACCACCAGGGCCAGATGGACACTCTGAGTATTGATTAGACAATATGTTACAATTACAATTTTAAACACTTTTAAACAATTAGTATTCAATATTTTGACATATGTTGACACGTTAGGTATACTGTACCTTTACATTCAGGTCCAAAGTGGCCTGGTGGACAACAGAGTCTAAGCTGTTCTATGCAGAGCCATTCAAAC
This sequence comes from Odontamblyopus lacepedii, assembly GCA_034769755.1. NCBI lineage: Eukaryota > Metazoa > Chordata > Actinopteri > Gobiiformes > Gobiidae > Odontamblyopus > Odontamblyopus lacepedii. Next base: position 21,156,422 of record CM068345.1, on the reverse strand, counting down.
AGATCTGGTGCCTCCTCTTGCCTGTAAAATAGACATATATTACACTTATAATATAGGTTTTCATTTTTGTCAAACCAAAATAATTTGTTCTATCAACTACAAAGCTGCATGGTCTGCAGTGATATTATTTATTTGTACAATCACCTGTGAAACCACCAAGTCTCAACCTGGTCTTCTATCTGCTCCAGCAGCTTATTACATTCAAAATCTGTCTTCTCACAAGCAGCTTCTACAATCTCCAGCAATCGTGTCTCACTGTAACATTTTGATGGTCATATTAAATAACACCAACAGAAAAGATCATTGCCACGGTCATTAAGATTTTACCTGCGTGCATATTTGGCCAGTTTCTCCTCTTCCCAAGCAGTATTGCCACCACCAAAATTTTTATTGGCTGTCCTCTCCAAGCCCTGACAAAGAGCAAATGATGAATTACTAAACAATAAAATATATTAAATAAAATAAGTAGACAGTGATGTATTTGCCATACCTGAATAAAGCTGTCAGTAAGTTTTCGACAGGTCTGACATGGTGCTGTCTGGACCATGACAGTCGAGAGCTCAGAGAGCAGCACTAGTGCAGGCAGGAATGACCAGTCCCACCACATGATGCTTTAATTAACAAAACAAACGATCTTTACAAATGTTGCACATGGTTTCATTATTTTTGGAATAATTACAGGTTGAAATAATAAAATAATCTTAATTTTGTTTCACACGGTGGTCTAAACAATGCTTCAGACATGCAGGATGCTACTTCCTGTTAGCTTCCTCAGCATCAGCACCATAAGCATTAGCTAACAAGCTCAAGCTAGCCTACTCAATGCTGACCACTCTCTGCGTTTCTATTCTAAACATACATTAAATTAAATGATCTCATATTGGCTGATAACCTACTAAATTAGGCCATACACGAAATATACCTGTCGTGTAGTAAGATATTTCTTCGATGTCACAATAACTTAATGCTAACTGCAATAGACAGACTATGCAAAGTTACCTTATTCAAAAACCCCACGTCGCCACTCCTCCGAAGATTGTTGTCTGCTCGGCACAGTGATTTTCACGTTTGTCCCATTCCTATTTTAAAACTTTAAACGTGACATTTTATCTATGTTTACAGTAAATAATAAAGCTAGCTTACAATGCTATTGCTCCCAGGTCCTGAAAAGAATGAATGAACACTGCAGCTGCGCTGGCCAATTCACTTGCAGATGACAGACACCGCCCATCCCCATTCCCCACTGGGATTTGATTTATCTACCAATCAGCAAACAGGATAATTTCACTACTTTATTAACAAAATGGTCACGTATACTCTATATTAATAACAGAGCTATAACTAAACCAAAGCTATTTTACACTGTTAAGAGTATAGGCTACCTGCAACAAATGATTATATTCATTTAAATGGGATATACATGGTTCTTTGGAAAAATACAAATAATAACTGGCTTGTTGTTTTATTGTTTTATATTGTTAAATGTGAGTATTGCTGGGTTTCAGATGACATAACATTCAATATTATTTAAAACAGATGGAGGACAGCTGACATTAACTGTTGAAATTTAAAGTTTTGTTGTTATACAGTTAGTTCTTGGGTCTAGTCAATAATAGAAATGATCGGGTTCAAAATTTATGAATTTACGTTTGGATATTTCATGACAAAGTACTATCTAATCAATAGGACGGGAGTTTCCTGCCCCCATCTGGGAGTATGATCATATTCAAGAAAACAACCAACACCAACTATATTGTAAACATCTCAAGAATTTGGTTGAAAGCTAGATTCTTGTCAAACTAAAATATTTTTAATTGCAAAGAAAATATTGCTGATAACGTTTGCAAAGACCTTCACAGCTCTAACAAAATACACACTATTTCAAACCCAATCCATCTGACAGACTTTGGGGTTAGTGTCTGGACTGGAGGGGGGAGTGATGAGGTAGGGCTGCAGTGGCACTGTCTCCACAGCATCTTCTTCTTCTGCTCCCACACAACTCTGGGGCATCGAGGCCAGTCTCAACACTGCTGTCCCAGCTGTAAACCCCGACAACCCCTTTGCCAAAGTCCGGGAGGCCATTCTGAGCCCATGTGCCCTCTTTTGTCTGGATGAGGAAGGAGCCACTTGTCTTGCCCCTGCTAGTTCTGTAAGAAATCCCAGACTTTGAGATGGAAGGCTGTAGACATGTAAACCACGGAACAGTTCAGGAAGTGGCTGGCAAACTCCTTCCGGGGGCAAGGATTCAAATTGCACCAACATGAAGCGCTCACCAGCTCGACCTTGTAAGTAGTCTGCAAGGATACAACTCAAAGATGCGCTAAATACATCAACGCAATTTGAGCTGGTACTGCTGTCTGTGTCTTTTTGATTTGTTGTAAACCTCTCCCAGGTTTTTGCTCCCCACTTTTCAGCCCTCCTCCTTGCAGCCTGAGTAAGGACTAGAATAACTTTTCCACCGTGTCTCTGCAGTTGATCCAGTCGTGAATGGAGCCAGGGCACCGGACCCAAGACACTAAGTTCAGCATGGCTCCACAAGTCCAGAGACACGTTACAGCCTAGAGCTTGGAGGGATGACCCCAAGTGGCACATCAGACCGGGTAAGGCTTGCTCATCGTCAGGCGGATATAGCAAAACCACATGACCACCGCCTACAGCACCTAAAATAACCAAAAATACATTCAATTAACCATAATGTTTTTTGATAATTTACAGTGAGGACAAGAATATGAACTTCCTAAGAAACAATTTATGTAATTTTTGGGTACCTGATTGTCTCCATGTAGATGTTATTGCTTTGCCAGAAATGTTCCATAGTATGGCATTACATATCTATCTAGCATTTCTTTCATTACAAGTATTCAAGTATTATATATATATATAAATATATAAATATATAAATATATAAATATATAAATATATAAATATATAAATATATAAATAAATAAATAAATATATATATATATATATATATATATATATATATATATATATATATATAAATAAACATGCATTCATTCTGAAAGCTGGCCTGGTGGTGTCGTCTGCTTGTATCCATTGAGAGGGATAAGTTTAATGTAATACTGTGGAAGACTCCAAACAAACAATAACATCCCCAAGGAGACAAGTAGTTAGTGAACCCTCCGTCTGAAAAGTTACTGTGCACATTTAAGATAAAACACAAGATCATTCAGTACCTTTGACATCATCATCTTTCAACCATCTCCAAGGAAATCCTGTGCAAAAAAAAAAAAAATACAAGTGTAAAAGATCATGTCCATTATAAAATATATAAAGATGATTATTTAACACACATACTATAAATCTCTTTCAATCAAACTAACCTTTGATCACTCCATGTATGCAGCATGTTCCAAGAATTGACAGAAACACCAATAACAAGGCAACAAGAAGCAATACAATCCAGCGCCAACGTGATACTGGAAAAGTAATTTGAAAAATTATATCAGGATATAAACACAATTTATATCTAAATGTACAAGTACAGCTGTTATATATTTGCTATGTTCAGTTGTAATTTTACCCACCTGCAAATGGACAATAAGGATCCAACTGTGTCTGTATCCCATCAAGTTTGACCTAAAATTGAATATTGGCAGTAATGATTAAAATGGGAAATTGTAAGCCTAACAAACACATAGACAGTAATTTAGGTAAAAGTTTAAAACATATTTTACCTGAAGACAGAGCAGAGGATGTGATGACCAATTGAATACTCCTGTTTTCTAGAATGCACATTACAAACAAATATAATAAAGCATTTCATTTTAGTGATAACAGCTGAAAATCTTAGTAAAACTAAAAATAGTATTTTATACTATTTTATTACCCAGCGTTCTCCTTGAGTTGTAACCCAATCAACATGTTCATCCAGTTTCTGTCTAGACCCAGTCACCTCTTGACACTCTTCACTGACGACATCTCGCTTACACAGCCACACATCCGCCTTCAGACTGCAGGGGGCGCTCACATTCCAGAGCAGCATTGAATTCCCTGCTCTTGCAGACTCCATCAAAGCCAAGGACACACTGTGCTTCATCCTCTCCATGGCATCTGAATCATAAAAGTAACTCAGCATCATATGTTTGTAGCTCCAGAAATGTACATCCAAAAGTGTTCAGTTCATAGAGTCATTATTTCCTTGTGCAAGACACTTTATGAGAATGTGGTGTATCTTTCTTACACAGTGGGCTCTGTGCACAACAGCGTCAGAGTCTGACAACCTCACTGTTAGCATCACTACTTCCTCTTCAATTTTATCTCTGAGTTTTTTTTTTTTCTAAATGTGGGCTCACCACCCGCAGAGGGGTTCATGGGGAGGTCAGGTGCTATGAGTATTGGACAGCAAGCTGCCCCCGCGACCCAGCCGGATTAAGCGGGAGAAGATGGATGGATGGATGAATAAACATTTAAAGTGAAGTGAAGTGAACATGAAGCTGCAGGTTATCGTCACTGACATGTTAAAAAGTAGGCTGCATAAATAATACGAATATGTTAGCGGAAGACAATTTCGATGCCTAGTACATCCCTGGTTTAGAGATGTTTGTGTCTCTGTGCTAATACTAATCCTAATTTTGAGACATAATAAACTGAAATGTATAAAAATAACAATATCAATCTGACTTTGAATATATTTTATGTTTTACATTGAGCCTCTGCACAGAGCCTATTAACTATCCAAAATACTTGTCTTAAGCACAGTACTAGTAGTATTTTCTCATTGTACCTTGTTGATTCTTGAATGGGCAATATTTTCGACGCAACTTGTTGTCTTGCCACCAAACCTGTAACAAACATTTAACCCAACTAAATTATTTGCATAAATAACCTAATTACTTCACATTATAATCTTACTTGGAAACACAAGCATGGGGCTGCAGAGTTCAATGAGATCACAATTTCTTTTCTGTCTTCACACTAGAATAATTGAATGAAAGATCATTTATATAATCTACAATGATAATTTATTAATTATATTTATAGGTTTATTTTAATACCATCGGAAGCATCGCTCCTGGAGTCTCGTCCCACATCATCTGACACATGAGCGTCTTCTCCTTTGCACTGTCCTCCACCCTGAGCCGGATGACCTGCATTTTCTGATCCGTTACAACTTGAAGACTGGGGACTGCAACAACACACATTCTTATCTAAAGATTTTCCTTTTGACAGATGCAAGAAAATCCTTAAGAGAGAGCTCTACAATGATAAGCAATTAATAAAGTATAAAATGATTCTACTAAAGTATGCATCTATATCAACATTGCCATATATACACTAACTTATACTAATATATATATATATATATATATATATATATATATATATATATATATATATATATATATATATATATATATATATATATATATATATATATATATATATATATACATTTTTCAGTCATTGCTTATTGTGTCTTACCATCACAGTCTTTAATTTGGCTACTCTCTGGGTTCAAAGAACACACTGCAAGAAACAGTTAATATTTAAACAACAGAATTATTTAGCAAGCAAAGGAAAAAATATAAATTCTACCTTTTTCTAAAGATGGAATAGTGATATTATGTCTGTACTCTTTCATCTGAGCAAGGACACGAACCAGAACTGGAGAACCAAAAGTCACCTTTTCTCTTAACAATAACTAGAAAAATGAATGGGCACAATGTTAACTGTAATCTATAATTGGGGAGTATGGATAAGTGGGTTTTATGAAATTCTAATAACTTGTGTAACAAGTGATTTGTACAAAGGTCCAAAGTTAGAGAGAGGGAGGGCATCTGGTGTAAATCAGTTAAAAGTAACAAACAACAGTAGACTTGCTCAGACACCAGCAGATTGCAAAGGCCAAGATACAAACAAAAAGCTAACTATTTGAAGGTTACAAAGATACACAGATGATTTATTCACCTTATGTATGGAAACAGCTACATTTGATCTGGAGAAAGTAAATTGTAATGTCTTGCAAACATCACCAGAGCCTGGAGAACTGAAGCAAATTTTGACCATGGCTGCATAAACACAATAGTAAGATTTAATATCATTATAATTAACAATGATCAACAATTTCTGCATTTCTGCATCATACCTTCTTGAAACATAAAATATCCACTCTCCTCCATCTGTTGTGTGCTGAGAAACAACTCCGTGCTATCTCCAGACTGCTCCAAATCGCTCAATACCTCTGAAGACAAACAATTTCATTAGGTCTGTTTTTGAGGACTGCAGGTTCAACCAACTCTAAATGAACTTATAATAATAAACAACAAAAACGTCATTGTATCTTCCTATATGTGTAATCCAAGAAATAGTGTTTCATTGGAAACAATATTGTGTTAAAAGTGTTATTGTTAACAGATGTTGTATACACACTTCTTGACTTCTAGACTAAAATCTACAGCCCAAAGTTACATGTATTGATATCAAGGTAACCTGTAAATGATCATACTCTACATGGTTAAAGGTTTCAAATCGTTCTATGCTGAGTAACAAGTTAAACCACATTGGGCCTCATTTATCAAGCATTTGCTCATGTGTTAAACAGCTAAACAAGCTAAAAGTGGAGCAAAAACACAATGCAATTTCTCACAGAGAAGAAGTGCAAAGAAGATGATGTGAATATGGATGCACAACCAGAAGTGGAGGAAATGAAAATTACGTTGTTTAGCGAGTGCTGAAAGATTACAACTATGAAAGCTAAAACTATATGTGGTTAATACAACTGAGTAAGATTCAGGAGCAGGACCACACCTCATCCTCTCCCTGCTCCTCTCCAGCGTTACCCAGAAGCTCTATTTAAACTGGCCTATCCCAACAACAATGTTTGTCTCCACTCTCTTGACCCCGTCTCTTGCTCTTTCTTTAGCCTGAAGACATCATCTATAAAAGGGGGGGGGGGCTGGGTTGACCACCTGAGACAAAGCCCCCGTCCAGAGTCCCCTCCCAGCCATCACATTTATCCACCGTCAATAAATATCTTTATCGTATTCCATAGTGGTCTTTGCTAGTGAAAGTACGTTGAAGAGACTGGTATAAACCTTTTGCCCAGGATAGGTGCTGCAATTTGTGCACCTTGGGGCATTTGATATTGTTTTTAAATGCTTTAAAATGACCCACAAGGTTAGATAACATCATAACATGCTGTTTTCAAAGCAGCAGTAATATAATATAAACTCTTTACCTGTGACACTTTGGCCCTGACTCCCATAAGTTTTCCACTGAACCGGAGCATCCCACAGCAGCTGTCCATCAAACTGGACTTTCACGTGTTTTTGTCCCATTTTCTAAAGACTGTCACATGTCCTAAAGCAAAGACTGCAGGGTCCACTCACCATGTATTAGAATCCTAGATGAGGCGCAATGTGATATTTGAGAATCGATCTGGAGAGACTCCTGCTGTAAGTGTGATTAGGTGGGTGGACCAAACACAGAACAGCATTAAGATTTGTGCACAAGTCAAATGCCAAGCGCCCAAATAGATTCAACAATTCACATTCTGAATGCTCTCATTTACATATCAGTTTTGTGGCAGAAATAAAATGGACATTTCCCTATAGTAATTCACAAGCAACACAACCACAGATTGCACAAGCTATTTTTCAGTTTATACTCACAGTTTAGCGCATGAATTGATAACTGAGGCCCACTGTGTATTTAGCAGCATAACAATTACAACAATTGTCATCAAGAACTGGACTGGAAATGTATTTAGGAAGGTGTGTCTCTGGTTACTGAAGCATGTAAAGTGGCTGTTACCTGTGAGACTGATGGTGAGCTGCAGACAGGGCTCACAGAGCTGTCCCTGTGTGCAGCAGAGAACAGCTCTGAGATCCACCTGTGTGATGTTCACTGGCCCTTCCGGATCAAGCAGCACCGCTTCATACAGAGACACTACAAACACAAACAAGGTCACTCCCTGTTTCACTGATGCAAATAGTTAAACAAGAACTTAATTGTACATGCAAAACAAGGATGCAAATATGAAAAACAAACATTTGTAGCTTTAAAATAGTAAAAAAAAAAAACATACCCAAAGTCACTTTACAGTTCAGCAGTCCCTGGGGATAAAAGTTAAAAATCACTTTTCAGAATATGCCTCTGAAGTACAAACATCTGGATCAACAAAAGTCTATTCACACCAAAGGATTGATAAGAGAACATCTGGCAAATACCAAGAAAGACAAAAACACTAAATCTATAAGAGGAGCATGCAAGGCAGGACATGTGTAAACAAGCACTAAACACCTATACTCAAACCTCAGCAAAGTTATTCTGTTTTTCCTGGTTTGAGCCCAATTTAATGTCTGTGTGTATTGGGTTGATCTTGTTGTAATCTCGGTTTAGTACAAGTTTAGTCCCAGTTTTGACGTGCTGCGTGTGCAAGTGTGTAGGCAACCAACGACCAAGCCTAGTGGTCCATGATGCATGACAAAACACACCTGGAAATGTCCCCTTGTGCTTTCCCCAATCCTCAATTTGAATCCTTTTAAACGTACTCCAAAATACAAATACATGTAGGCAAGATTTCTCACAAATCTACTTTTGAGACTGACCCACAGACTTGGAAACTGAGCGCTGGAGTAAGATGTCACGCGGAACCACTGTAGTAAATAATTCATGATCATTAAACTCTGAAGAGCCTTTGTCGATTTTATATTTTTTCACCATCCGCGAGTTTTACGCACATTTGCTACATATGTTTGCAAGTCACCAAAACCAAATGATAAATTGGAAAAATCCTTGTTGCATGTGATGTAGCCTAAGATACAAACTGTGTTCACACACAAATAAAACCATTCCGAGGTCTGTCCTACCTCGCTACAAATGAGTTCAGGTGAATTATCGTCGACCATATCCAGCGCTTTAGAACAACTCCTCCAGCACAAATGCAGCAGTAACATCAAAACAAAAAACACGCGTTTTCCTGAAAACCTAGTGAGTTTGTGCGCCATATCTGCCCGTGCCAATCTTGCGCCTGGCACTGATATCCAATTACGCTCTAGTTTTAGGCTCCACAGACCAAACTGATGCAACGCCGATAATCTATCCATTTAATACAAAAACGTGGCATGGCACCTGCGTGTGATAAACCACACTCTCGCAGCCAGAATTATGTCACATACTTGAGAAGGCACAACCCGTTGGTACCGCCCACAACGCAACCGCGAAACTACTCATTCACTGGATGTTTGTGTTGTTAGCCAGTCAAACTGTGTTTCCAGATATAAACTCCTGAAATAAATGTCATTTCATATTCTGACTGTCTGCGGTGTCAGTAAAACTACTCGTGTTTGTTTCCAGATGTGAACTCCTGAAGTAAGTTTTGTTTCATATTCTTAAGTAAACCGCAGACAGACAGCCTAAGACCACTGCAAGTACCGACCCCTCAAGAGCTCAAATTATCGCTCAAAGAGCGCTCACCAGCTCAGACCACCGTTCACCAACTCAGACCACCGCTCACCAGCTCAGACCACCGCTCACCAACTCAGACCACCGCTCACCAACTCAGACCACCGCTCACCAGCTCAGACCACCGTTCACCAGCTCAGACCACCGCTCACCAACTCAGACCACCGTTCACCAGCTCAGACCACCGTTCACCAGCTCAGACCACCGTTCACCAGCTCAGACCACCGCTCACCAACTCAGACCACCGTTCACCAGCTCAGACCACCGTTCACCAGCTCAGACCACCGCTCACCAACTCAGACCACCGTTCACCAACTCAGACCACCGTTCACCAGCTCAGACCACCGCTCACCAACTCAGACCACCGTTCACCAGCTCAGACCACCGCTCACCAACTCAGACCACCGTTCACCAGCTCAGACCACCGCTCACCAACTCAGACCACCGCTCACCAACTCAGACCACCATTCACCAACTCAGACCACCGTTCACCAGCTCAGACCACCGCTCACCAGCTCAGACCACCGCTCACCAACTCAGACCACCATTCACCAGCTCAGACCACCGCTCACCAACTCAGACCACCGCTCACCAACTCAGACCACCGTTCACCAGCTCAGACCACCAGTCACCAACTCAGACCACCGCTCACCAACTCAGACCACCGTTCACCAACTCAGACCACCGCTCACCAACTCAGACCACCGTTCACCAGCTCAGACCACCGCTCACCAGCTCGGACCACCGCTCACCAGCTCGGACCACCGCTCACAGTCTCAAACCACCGCTCACAGGCCGCTCAAGCACTTGGTGCCCAAATGACCAGACTTGTAGCTCCATCAAGTTGCTGTAAAGTTTGTGAACAAAAATCACGGTATATTTGCCACATTCACGTAATACAAAAGTGCAAGAGACTTGGTCCTCTGGCTTATCAGAGCCTATTGTCTGTCCTGTTAACTTTGTATAATGAGCCCTGTTCCGCTTCAGGGAAACAGACCTTTCAGGCCCTGTGATTGGACTTTTTTGTGCTTAAGTGGCTCTTGGTGGGAAAAAATCCAACTCGAGCGCAACTGGCAGCGCAAAGGCAAATCTGCGCTCTCCCCGGTGGCACACCGATTCACCGCGTCCCATCTTCCTGTAGCCAATAGACCAGACAATAGCCTAGGCCTAATTTCTGTGTGAGGCCTTTACACACAGAACGCGATAAGCGAAGACACGCAGGGACTGTGGTGTTCGTGTTCTTATTGAGGACTGAGGCTTGTTTAAAGAGCAATTATCTTTTTAATGCGGCGTTATTACAGCGTACTCACATGTTGTACAAGTACCACTAGCCCACTGTTTCTGTTACCGGTACACAGCAGCGCCCCCGTGTGGCACACGCCATAATATCTACTGACCATAACAGCTACTAGGCCTAGTTGCTGTGAAGTTTATAAAAAGCAAAGGTTTTCCGCTTTCAAATGATTAGGCCCATAACACTGTGTCCAAGAGATATAATCCTGATGGAGTCAGACCCACTCAGTGAAGACCTTTTGACGGTCACATGTGAGGAAGCCTAAGCCCATAAGGTCGAGGCGCTAAACTATGGACCTGGTTTAGTTCTGGTTTAGTCTTGGTTTAGAACTGGTTAAGTCCTTTTTAAGTCCTTTTTTAGTGCTGGTTCATTCTAGTCCTCCTGGTTCAGTCCTGGGATTAGTCCTGGTTTACACATGGTTTAGATATGGTTTAGTCCTGGTTAAATCCTGGTTTAGTCTTCCTGGTTCAGTCCTGGGATCAGTCCTGGTTCAGTCCGTATGCGGCGCAAAAGTCCGGTATCTTGGTCGATGTTTCTTCTGTTCAATAAATAATACCTGTGAAGTGATGAAGTATTTTTGACAGCGTGGCGTCTGTGAATTCGTGTTCGTACTGAAGAAAGCGTAATCATGTTTCGTGATTGTAATTGATGTTGTAACTTTTCAGTTCGTATTCTGATCATACGGTCTATGATTCTGATGGATAAAATACACACTCAATACATTTTATGTAGGCCTACACTGGACTACGACAGTTTACGAATATTTACTTTATGCTCAACTACAGCCGAATATGCACGGATTTCGTAAATATGCGCGGATTTCTATCCTCTATCCACGAATATTTCGGAAAGCTTTCGTACTCCATACTAAACTCGCTCCGATCACTCCCGCACGCGCTTCCCGTCACGTAAAGGACTGGAGGCTCACGAGGAGGCTACGCGCGAGCGAACTGAGCGGGAAAACGCTTGTGTCTCTTTCCGTGTGAGTGCGGTGGTTATTGTTTATTGATAAGATCCCCATACGCGTAGACAAGCTGACGCTATTCTTCCTGGGGTTGGAATAAGATAATTAGACACAAATATTTACATTTCAGCCATACATAAGTTCATTAATACAAAATAGATAAATATACTTTCGAACAGTACAATCTTTCATTACCCTCACTGTCAACATATAAAAGTTCATTCGTACAAAATAAATATTTCCAATACATATATCCCTAAAACATATCCAATCCAGTTATAACTTCATCCGAGATAGTTGATTCAACTCATATCTGCGGTCAAGAATTGTTTAAGTAATAATTTAAATCTTCTTAATTCATCTGGAAGTAGATTCCATGCATACATCGCTCTGTAAGTGAAAGTTCTTTTAATGCTATTTGATTTGACTTTGGTACTGTGTGCTGCAGTGGGTCTAGTGCTGTAATTGTCTAAATAAAGGATGTGTGGATGTTTTGCTGCCATGATATTTTTAACAAAGGATAATAAGGAGTAGGATCATCTGTCTTGCGCTGATAACCACTTTAGTTTCTCAAGCATGACTAGGGCTAGGTCTTTAGTAACAGCACAGTGACAACACCATGTGGGCTGCTCTGTTTTGTATCATCTGTAATCTTTGTAATACTTCTGTTGTAACATGTGGGGGCAATAGTCTAAACAGGACAGCACCAGAGCTTGTGGAATTTGTTTTGCTGATTTTTGTGTTAAACTTTGATTATGCCTTTTTATCAGTGCAATTGCTTTTGCCATTTTTGTGCATCATCTCTATGTGTTCTGTCTGGTCTAGTTTACAGTCTGCTAAAACTCTCAGAATCTTTGTCTCATATACAACTCATTTTTACTCCCTCATCCTCTAACTGCAATTCTGGATTAAGTTTAATACTATGATTAGATCCCACAACCATTGCAACAGTTTTTGGAGTATTTCATATAGTACTTGCATCATTTTTTCTCCCTCAGCCTCTAAAAGCAATTCTGGATGAAGTTTAATACTATGGTTAGATCACAACCATTGTAAGTTTTTGAGGTATTTAGTATAAACTGATTTCCATGTATCCATATTGTCACTTCCTTTAGTTCCTCATTTAAGACTTAAGTTTGTTTATGATATGTGCTGACGAGTAGAGAGTAGAATCTTCCTCATACATAAAAATTTTAGCTTTATTAAGAACAAATGGCATTTCATTAGTATGAATATTATAGATTATTATCGGTCCCAGGCAGCTGCCTTGTTGAACACCATATGTTTCTGTTTTTATTTATTTTATTATTTTTTTTATTTGAGTAGTCATCATTGAAAAAAACTTAATCTAATGCAAGCAGAGATCTAACCGCCAGCCTTCAAGTTCATGGTCAAAAGTCAGCTGTTCTCTGTCCCAGTGAGTGCTGAATAATCACAAGTTTGACTTCAATACTACTAATTGTGAAAAAAAAAATTAACAACATATTTAAATAAACATATTTTAATGTAATTAGATCACAAATAAAATAGCAAATAAACATGTAACAAAAATATAAAAATGTATAATAAAATTATAAATATAGCCTAGAACACATTTGCACACTGTTCTTCACAGCCCTCAGTCTGGAGATGTTTTGCATAAAAAGTTCAGTTAAACTGAAGCAGGGCAATAAAATTCCTGTAGTCAGCCTCCACTTTATTGCAAAGTCCCTCTGTTGTTTGAAAAAGGTGAACAAAATGATGTCTGTTATTTAAGTCCCATCAAAACAACCTTAAATTAGATTGGAGGTGGAAGGGGGATAATTTGGCCTCAAGACAGGTAAAAATAACAAACACACCAGAAACAACTTTGCAAGGTTGCCAGATCAAAACTTTGTATTTCAGTGTTTTACATGTTTCAGTTTCATAGAGGCAAGGTGGGTGAGCAATTTACATCTGGCCAAACACACATTAAAACTGAGGTGATTTGCAACTGGATTTTCATAAAGCAGGTTATTTTGAGAAAGATAAACACAGGGACACTGTGTTTTAATGAAAGTGAACATGTTTGACTCTTTTCTGTATGCAAATCCTTTGTTGTTTTTACTGATTTGCTGATACTTTTCTCGATGTTTACTGGAGAATCCACATATCACATAACAGTGGTCTCTTATTACTACAAGAGGTGAAATTTGAGATGAAAGCTTCTGTTCTCTGTCCACTGCCTCCTCAACACTTTCTGTTCTTCACAATTTAACTGCAACTGTAAAGTTTTTGTAATTGGACAATGAAATATTAGTAACATTACATAATGTTAACATAATGCAATACACTAAACAAAAGATATAAATAATTTTAGCTAAAAGTAGAAAAAAAGACTGGAGGATATAAATCAGCCTATTTTTTTAGTTTAAATAGCTGCAAAAACAGTGCACATTATGGAACAATTGAGTTTAATATTTTTTTGGCTTACTGAAGAGTTGCTTCTAATCGCTTTGCCAGCTGTTTGGCCAACCAAAAACATAATACTTTGGATAGAAGCCTTCTCCAACAATGGAACTTAGAGTTTTCTGACAGTCTGGGCTTCACCCCCAGCTCCTGTATTAGTCCACTGAACTGATGTGGTAGGCAAAAACGTGGCATTCCTCTGAAGACCTTTGGTATGTCCTTACTGCTATTTTGCCCATGCAAAGAGACAAACGCCACTTTCTGAGCTTTATTTTCCTGCAGTGCCCCCATCAGGCAGGTAAGTGCAGCTTTAAATACAGGTGCAATTACTGTGCAGGCCTCAAACACCTCAGGCATTTGAGCTGCATGTTTTTCTATTCTTTTAAATTTATATTTTGTAGAATCTTCCATGTTGTGAGGTCTATGAGAGATGTAATCCTTTTGGTGTAAACATTTATCACTTTCCTTTTCACTCCACCACTTCTGGTAAGTGATCTTAGCATCCAGACTCCACATAATGAGTATGATTCCTTGTGCTTCGATAACAGCGTCCCATTGACCATACAGCCAAGGCAGGGGTCCAACATCAGCCACACGCATCCCACATTCTGAATGTACGCTCTGGGCCCATAGAGCTAGATGCACAGTGGCACCAAGCTCCTCTTGTAAAATGGAGGCCAACGCACACACTGCTGCTATATGGACAGAGTCTTCAGATGAACACACAAGCAGTATGGGTCTTGGGATGTGAAGCCAACCTAAAACAAAATGGGAATAAAACAATGTTAAGGGGTCCATTACACTATTTTCTGATCACTGTTAAAATGTTTCCTCATCACAACATCACAAACATGGAGTTGGGTTTTGTTTCATTCACACATGTTTAACACACAAATCCTGCATATTTAGGATGAGTCTCAAACAGAAAACACTCTGTTCCACCTACAGGATTACAGGAGTTGTTCCACTGTATTTTTTAAATTCCATAATTCCACCATCACTAGAATAATTTGGTTATTTTCAGCCCTGGGATTTCCAGTCTCTACTGAATTCAAGGTAAAAGGAGCTGTAAACTTGAAAATTACCACAAAATGACATCACAAAGTGAAACAGCATTTTGGGTTTTGGAGACGTAGACAGACTAATAATAATGAATTACTCAAACGTGTGAATGAAACAAAACACAGCTCCAGGTAGGTTTTCGATGAGGTAACAACATTATAAGATGAGTTAAAGCTCACAAGAGTCAATTTTGCCAAATATAAGACCTTTAAACAAAATGGGTATTTTCATGTGACACGTCTTTTTTAGATTTTGTCTGATTCCAACCACAGAAAACCCATCAAAGAATATCAGACACAAGAAAGGCATTAGGCAATGTCTTACCAAGGGACACAAAAGCAGGATGTGTAAAGATTTGAATCAAGAACCCTTAAGCTAATGAACAAATGATTAACCCTCCCCATTTTAATGTAAACCTTATGTTTTATCTAAAAAAAAAAATGTATTAATGCCCCTGGCCATCAACATTTCTGGCATATTTTCAATGATCCGATTAGCCAGACATAATATTTTAATTTGTTTTGGTAAGAATCAGTTTACAAGAGCTGCTAAATTTACTTGCCTGGAGTACACTTTTTGGTCAAACGGTGGAAGCATACGCCCAGCACAATCACTATGACCACACAGACTATTGCAGTCAGCACATAAACACCATATCTGCTCCGTGTATCTAAAACAATCATTGGTACAGATAAGGTTGCATTACTGTGAGATTTAAACACAACTGTAAAAAGAACAAAAAACAAAAATTAAATAACAAAACATACAGTCAGGGCACATAATTCTTCTCCCATAAAGAGCTGGCTCTGACTGCCATACCTAAGTGAACAAGACAAATAATATTAAATACTAGTTTTGTATAACTGCTTAAAATGTTGAAAAATAAAGACCTTTTTTGGGAAAAATTATGAATAGATTAAAACAAACAAAAACAGCAGTCAACGCTATGAATTAACATTACCTGAACACAGGGCCTCTCCTCAGCTGACAATACTGATAGATTAAAAGTTGCTATTCCTTGTTCCTGTTAAGAATATACCATTTTTGCACACATTTTTAAAACAAATGTAGTATAATATGAAATACCATGAAGTCCTTACAGTATTTAGTGAATGAATGTGTCCTATTGATTCACATGTGGTCTGACTCAGTTTACACAGCTGAACAGAGAAATTTGCAGAGACAGTGGAGTTGATGTAAACAAATAGACCCTGCCTCTTTAGCTCAAAATGAACCATCCAAGAAGACATTCCTAGAAACACATTTGTAGACCAGTTTTAAAGGGATGAACTCTATATTAAAATATAGGCTAGTGAAATACAATGTATAGTTTCAGTTACCAGAGTTAAAACTGCACGTAATATTCTGGCTGCCCTGTAATGACCACTGCACATAAAATAATGCATAATTATCAGCCACTTATAGTTGTATGGCACATATCATTTTTTCTAGTAAATTATCATTTCTTCTCACCTGCACACACATTTGAGGGTGTTTGTCAACTGCTGAAATATCATACTCCTGAGCAAAAAGAAAGTTCATGCATTTAGATAGATGAGTTATTCTAGACAAACATAATAAGTCCATCCAATTCACATCCTAAAACTTACTCGTTTTAGTTCATGTACTTTTTGCACAAGAGAGAGGTCAAACACAACAGTGCAGTAGCCGTCATGTTTCCAGCAGAGGGCACTAGATATTTCTGCCTGTGAGCTACGACACTGAGATATCATTGTTAAACTGCTTGCAGATTCCAGTTTAACCTTAGTAGTGCTCCAAAAATCATTCACATCTGAAATCAGCAATGAAAGTTAGATCACTATAATATTTACATCTGATGGAAATGGCAAGAAAAAGTCTTCAAAGACTTTAAAGAAAGCCTACATTAACTCATAGATGAGCAGTAAAAGAAACCAAATAGGTCAGTGAATCCAAGTACCGTAGCTTTACTGTGTACACAATCCTACTAGGAGTCTTCCTACTCCTCCTATTGTGCTATCATGAAAGGTGCTTTACAGTCCACATGCTGCTAAGAAGCCCACATAAAATAAATGGCTTCATTTTATGTGGGGCATATGGCCTGACACTGTGTTGCCCACAAAGAACAGTCATATCAGCCTAAAAATTAAGAAAGTGGAAAAACATGATCTCAGGGTTGCACTGAGATGATTCTGTGCTGATACCAATTTCGATACTTTTGCTATAAGAATCAGCCGATAAACGATATTAACCGATACTGGTGTAGATAAGGAAAAAGGCACTTATTTCCTCAAACCACAAGTAACTTATTACAGATCCAATAGTGTTATTTATCCTTCACATGACTACAGAACCACTCTGTGTGAATAAAAGTTAAAACTTTATGAGACATTTTAGCCTGTAAACTGTCTTTATTACATCCAATGAAAGACCCAACCGGGATATTGACTGAACCAATATTGTGTAACCAATAAACAATCCAGCATTTTTTCAATATTGGTAACAATATTCAATACCAATATCGCTGGATCCCTAATCTCAACAGAGACATTAATGTTCTTAAACACATTACGCTGGAGGTCAATAGCCAACAACTCATCCAGCCTAGTGTTAAAAAACATAGGACATTAATTACCTGGCACAATTGAATTTATCAAAGGGCACTTGATACGTCTCTTGCTGTCAAAGCATATTGGAGCGGTGTACAGAACCTGTGTAAGTGAACAAGACAAAGAATAGTAAAATCAGCACATTTTTTGACCATGTATAAAAAAATTAATAAAAAATAGAAATCACCGTACCTCAAAACAAAGACAAGATAACCAACGAGAAACAGTAAGAACAGCAGATTGGGACACAGAGGAATCAATCTAAAAGAAATGAAGTTGGTAAAAACAGAAGGACACTTTAACGTGGCATAGTATGTGGTGGAAATTGCAATAATATAAAAGCAGTGCTTACAAACACTTTAGGACCAGGGTCTATGCAAGAATTTGTTCTTCTGTAACATGTTCTGGCAGTAACAGGGTGACTCGGCTCCACATAGACAGTAACAGATTTTGAAGATTCATTTAAAGTAAAGTTAAACTCTGGAGGGTCTAAAAATGAGACAAACAAAATCATAATGTGAATAATAATAGTAATGTGAATCACCATTGATACAAGACACCAAAGTCATTTTACTGTTTATTATGTCCATAAGCTGTATGGTACATCCCCATAGCCATAAAAATAAGAGTTTTGCACCCTTATAGTTTTACTATACTATTTGCACAGTGTTGTAACACTGGGGTTCCCAAACACAACCCCAAAGTTAGGCTGGTGTGGATTATCCCATGTGGAGTGCACAGGTATAAAGATTCAAATGAGTCGTAGTTTTCCAAACAAAAATCATGTGCTCTGCAGTTCTGCCATAGATGTAAAGTTTGTATATGGGGAAAGTGAAACATGAAGGTCCTACACTAAATTGATTCTTGTGACCCTTAAGCCAGCTATGATGTTATTATCTCATCAAAAACATACCCAGAGTTGTCCATCCATCCATCATCTCCCGCTTAATCCAGCTGGGTCGCGGGGGCAGCTTGCTGCCCAATACTCATAGCACCTGACCCCCCCTATGAACCCCTCTGCAGGTGGTGAGCCCACAGGAGGGTGGACAACATGGTCCTTGATGTCAGTTCACAGGGGTGCAGCATGTTTTGGGTTGATGGGGAAAACCGGAGTACCCGGAGGAAACCCATCCAGACACGGGGAGGAACATGCAAACTCCACACAGAAAGGCCCGGGCGACCCGGGGATCGAACCCGCAACCTTCTTGCTGTGAGGCCTGAGTGTTTTGGCACTCAGGCACCGTGCCACCACCCAGAGTTGTGTTTTATTTTATTCACATGTTTGAGTAATTATTATTATTAGTCTGTATACATCTTCAAAGCTCAAAATGCTCCGCTCCACCTTGTGATGTCATTTAGTGGTAATATTTTCATATTTTCACCTTTAGTTCAGTAGAGATGGGCAATTTCAGAGCTGAAATAATTGACATCACATATTTTAGTGAAGGTGTATGGAGTTTAAAAACATAGTGAAACACTTCCTGTATTGCCACATGACATCACAAGGTAGAAAATAGTGTTTTTGTGTGAGAGAACTCATCCTAAATATGCAGGGTTTGTGTGTTAAACATGTGTGTATGACACAAAACACAACTCCAGGTATGTTTGTGATGAGGAAACTACACTGGAACACAGATGATAAAATGCACTGGGCCCTTTACGCGCGAGTAACAACTGTGCGGCTCTGGTTCGTTTGTCTGCGCATTTATTCAGAGTGAACAGACCTACGGTCCTATAGCGCAGAGTATGTGTTAAAACAGGAGCGTGTGCGGTAGTTGTGGAGCACATGTCCGTGTGGATCTGCGCACAGGACCAGCCGGATCCGCGAGTGGGAAAATGATAATGATCATCCTATTTTTACTCACATGACATACAAAAACAAAGACTTACCACCAAGTGGACAGCCAAGCTACAAAAGAAAAGAAAATGAATTTTATAAAAATGAATTGTAGACATAAACGGCTAAAGTTAGGCTAAGTATGTTATTGATGCAATAAAGCAGACAGCACGTGTTGTTCTTGGCGTACTTCCAAGTAATAAATCTTCTTCAGACTATTGCATAATTTCCTGCTGGACTTACCTGTGTTAACCGAGGGCGTTCCAGTAGTAGATAAACCACAATAAATGCCAACGTGGTGCCAAGACGCATTTTGCCGCCGTCATTCCGTCATTACACAAGCAAAGGTTAAAGATACTCAAAAAATAAAATTAGCGATCGTCCTCCACTAAACACAGTTCGCCTTTGTAAGCGGTGCATTGTATTTCCAATGGAAAACTACACCTGACGCACGTCCAAGCGCAAGTTCCTCCCGATTTAGTTTGTGAAGCGGATCGGACCGAACCGCTGCGCACCGACAGAACCTCTGATGGCAAGAAACTGGAGATGGAAGAGCTATGAGAGAGAGAATATGCCGAAAACAAAGAAAAAAGACAAATCTGCTCTCCCAGCTCCGCCTCCCGAGAGAGAGAGAGAGGGGGGGAAGAGAGACAGAGAGAGACAGAGAGAGACAGAGACAGAGAGGAGGGGAGAGGGGGGAGACAGAGAGGAGAGAGAGGAGAGGGAGAGAGAGACAGAGAGAGACAGAGACAGAGAAGAGGGGAGGGGGGGACAGAGAGGAGAGGGAGAGAGAGAGACAGAGAGAGAGAGAGAGACAGAGAGGAGGGGAGAGGGGGGACAGAGAGGAGAGAGAGGAGAGGGAGAGAGAGAGACAGAGAGAAAGAGAGAGGGGGAGAGGGAGAAACAGAGAAAGAGAGAGGAAGATAGAGAGAAAGAGAGCGAGAGACAGAGAGAGAGAAAGAGAGGGGGGAGACAGAGAGGAGAGACAGAGAGAGAGAAAGAGAGGAGGGGAGAGGGGGAGACAGAGAGAAAGAGAGAGAGAGAGAATGAATGAATCTTTTTTTTCAGATTGAAGACATGTAGAATTTAACATAACGTTGCTTTGACTATGACTTTATTCCACGTTGGCGTTTTCAAGTACATGGGCAGTAGATTGTCATGCGCTGTTGGGCTAATTTCAACCAGTCAGCCTCTTATTGTTGAGAATGAATGATGCATGTAAGAATTTCCATTACAGATAACCTAAACTATACTGTAAATTTATATTATTTAGGCCTGCTAAAGGTGTAACCAAAAAAATGGAAATGTCATATATCTGAATTCCCCTGTTGAGTGATTAGACTATACAGACTGCAGTAATCAAAAGTGTGTGGGTTAAGATGTAGAATATGGTTTTCCATTTACGCTGGTGGGAAGTTGTGGTGACAAACCAGGTTTTCTTTATAAGATAAGATAAGATAAGATAAGATAAGATAAGATAGGACTTTATTGATCTCAGCAATAACAGCTCCTCCACAGTCTGGTGCAGGGGGTGAGAGGTGTTGTCCATGATGGATGTAAGTTTGGACAACACTCTCCTCTCAGCCACCTCCTCCACAGAGTCCAGGGGACAGCCCAGGACAGAGCCAGCTCTCCTGACCAGCCTGTTCAGTCTTTTCCTGTCCCGTTCAGTGCTGTCTGGGGCCCAGCAGACCACAGCGTAGAGGAGAGCAGAGGCTACCACAGAATCACAGAAAGTCCTGAGCAGGGGCCTGCACACGCCAAAGGACCTCAGTCTCCTCAGAAGGTGGAGGCGACTCTGGCCCTTCTTGTACAGGGCATTGGAATTATGGGACCAGTCCAGTTTATTGTTGAGGTGAACACCCAGGTACTTGAAGCTGTCCACAGTCTCAGTGTCCTGCCCCTGGATGTTCACTGGTGCATGAGGGGGTGTCCTTCTCCTGAAGTCGATCATCATCTCTTAGGTCTTGCTGGTGTTAAGGCGCAGGTGGTTGCGCCCACACCAGTCCACAAAGTCTCTGATGACCGAGCAGTACTCCAGCTCGTTCCCCTCAGACACAGCCAACAATGGCTGAGTCATCCGAGAACTTCTGGAGATGACAGGTGTCTGTGTTGTAGGTGAAGTCCGAGGTGTATATGGTGAAGAGGAAGGGGGAGAGGACAGTTCCCTGGGGGACCCCATGCTGCAGACCACCACCTCAGACTCACAGCCGCGCAGCCGCACATACTGCGGTCGGTCAGTCAGGTAGTCCATGGTCCAGGCAGCCAGGTGTTCATCCACTCCGGTGTCCTCCAGCTTCCCCCTCAGCAGCGTTGTCCTGATGGTGTTGAAGGCACTGGAGAAGTCAAAGAACATGACTCTCACAGCGCTCCCGGCGGTCTCCAGGTGGGTGAGCGCCCGCTGCAGCAGGTAGATGACGGCGTCCTCTACCCCGATGTTGGGCCGATAGGCAAACTGCAGCAGGTCCAGGGTGGGGCTCACCACGGAGCGGAGGTGGCTGATGATCAGTCTCTCCAGGGTCTTCATCAGGTGGGAGGTCAAGGCGACTGGTCTGTAGTGGGCTGGTTCCCTGGCGTGTGGTGTCTTGGGAACTGGAACCACACAGGAGGTCTTCCACAGGACAGGAACCTTCTCCAGGCTGAGGCTCAGGTTGAAGATGTGGCAGAGGACCTCACAGAGCTGGTCTGCACAGGTCCTCAGCAGCCTGGGGCAGATTCCATCTGGTCCAGCAGATTTCCTCTGTTTCAGTCGCCTCAGCTCTCTCCTCACCTGGTCCGGTGTGATAGAGAGGGGAGAGTGAGGGGGGGCCTGGGATGGAGTGTAGGGGGTGGGCAGGGCCGGCCCCCCCATTAGGCAACATAGGCAAATGCTAAGGGCGCCGAGCGCAAAAATCGGCGATGGGGGATAAAATCCTCCACTGTCTAAACATCGTCACTATGAACTGTTTGATTTCTTGTGAGTATCTGTACTCTGGCAGTATTTTTTATTTTTTTTTGCAATCCAAGGGGCGCCACCTGAAATCTTGCCTAGGGTGTCAAAATGGTTAGGGCCGGGCCTGGGGGTGGGGGGCAGAGGGGAGCTGGTGCTGAGATCAGTCCGTTTGAAGTGTGTGGGGGAGCTGGGGCCAGAAGATGAAGTCAGTCCGGGGAGGGGGCAAGTGTCCACTGGCCTGGAGAGGTGTGAAGAGGGGGGAGCTGGAAGAGGGGCAGGGGGGATGGAGTGTGAATCAAACCTGCTGAAGTACAGATTTAATTCATCAGCCCAGCGCTGGTCTCCATCAGCTGCCCCTCTGGCACTCTGTCCAAGTCCGGAGATGGTCTTCAATCCTCTCCACACATCCCTCACGTTGTTCTGGGCCAGTTTCTCCTCCATCTTCTTCCCATGGTCCTTCTTGGCCTGCCGTATTCTCCTCTGGAGCTCCCGCTGGATCCTTCTCTGCTCCTCTCTATCTCCGGAGTTGAAAGCCCTCTTCTTCTGGTTCAGGAGAGTTTTAAGCTCAGGAGTGACCCAGGGGTGGTTATTGGAGAAGCACCGTACCCTCCGTGTTGGCACAGTGCTCTCCACGCAGAAGTTGATATAGTCTGTGATGCAGTGGGTCAGGCCAACGATGTCCTCTCCATAAGAGCTGCTGAACATGTTCCAGTCTGTGGTCTAGAAACAGTCCCTCAGACTCTCACTGGCCTCTTCAGTCCACCGCTTCACTGACACCTTCCGCGCGGGTCCTCTTCGCACCTTTGGTGTGTATTGGGGGAGCAGATAGACGATGTTATGGTCCGATCATCCGAGCGGGGGGAGGGGGACAGAGGTGTATGCGTCCTTTGTATTTGCATACAGCAGGTCAAGAGTCCTATTGTCCCGTGTGGGACACGTAACGTACTGCGTGAATGTGGGGAGAGTGGCGGAGAGAGAGGTGTGATTGAAGTCACCGTTGATCAGGAGCAGGGCGCGAATGGCGCGTCTGCATCGGAGTCACGGTGCTGTGGAGCTGCTCACAGGCCGCCGCAGCGTCGGCCGAAGGAGGGATGTAAACACAAAACACAATCACATGTGAGAACTCCCTCGGGAAATGTCTCACACACCCCCATACTGGATGTAACCCCAGACCATGATTTTTCCGCCACCAAACTTAACTGTTTTCTGGGTGAATCTTGGATCCATGCGGGCTCCAGTAGGTCTCCTGCAATATTTGTGGCGGCTGTGATGTAATTCAACCGAGGATTCATCTGAGAAATCCACCTTCTGCCACTGTTCCAGTGTCCATCCTTTTAGCAGGCTGTGGGCCTTGGCAAATGCCACACGTTTTTTTAATTGCCTTTTGTTTAGTGCTGGTTTCTGTGCACTGATTCGACCATGGAGGCCATTTCGAGACAGAATTCTACAAACTGTTCTGGTTGACACAGGGACTTGAGGTGACCAGGCCTGGTGGAGCTCTGCTGCAGTGGAAAAGGGGCTGGCCTTGGATTTTCAAATCAACAAATGGTCCTCCCGAGCAGTTGTCTTGCGGGGTCTGCCGGACCTGGGCTTGTCAAAAACATCTCCAGTCTTTTCAGATCTTTTTCTTATTCTTTGTACTTGACGCTGAGACACATTGAAGGTGTCAGCCACCTCAGCAGTGGATCTGGTCTTCAGCCTCTTGATAATTAACGCTTTGGTCTCAGGGTGGATCTTAGGCATGTTGTCAGAGGTCAAGTTGCAGTTGATGTGAGGGTCTGGTGTGCTGGGGTTCTTTTTATACACACCCACTAATTGATTGATCAGTAACTGATCACAGGTGAGGCTGTAATCTAGGATTGGGTGCATCATCATCTTGCCAAAATCTGACCTTTCTGTGTTCATTAAATGATCAATCTTTCTTCAGTGAAGCTAATTTATTTTAGTATATTGAGCATAATTTGGGAGGGTTTTAGCTTTCATATGAGACATTTTTACAACCAATCGATTAATTTAAAGTCAGGTTATAAGCTTTTGTTTCTATAAAATGGATAAGCGACAAGACTTTTGTTAGGGACTGTACTGAGAAAAAATGTACTTGACCAGTTTGAAAGGCACAGGTAGAAACCACAGGAACACCACACAAATCTCTTTAAAAACTGCTTTTTTATTAAATGTCTATTTTTATTAAGTTTTTATATAAAAATTTCTACAGTCAACAGTGAGACCAGCGTTTCAGTAAGTTCTCATTAACAACCATTGATAAATACATCAGTAAAAAGAATAGACATGATGAACACAAATGAACTACACATCTAGGTTTGTGCAGTTGGAGTGATTTAAGTCTGTGGAAGCCTGTGGACCATGGTACAAAATGTAAGTTAATAAATAATGTGGTTTGAATAGTATTGGCTACAGCTGTCCTTGTTTGTGCTCAACATGACTGGACAGTGAAGATTAAAATTTTGAAGTGCTGAATGCTCATAAATAACAATTCACTGCTCAAACGTGTAACCAGCATAAGTTTTTATGTTTTAGTACAGACCAATGATTCTCAAAATATATTTTATTTAAATTGTACTGGTTAGAACTTAGATTTATCCTGCTTTGTATTTTACTTTCAATTTTAATTTGCAATTTTGTTTATACTCATCATGCAACATTTATTCTAGTTTTATGCTGGTTTCTAGTTATTTCCTACATAAAGTTTTATTCTGGTTTATATCTGAATTTGTACCCATTTTGACCTTAGTTTGAGAATCACTGGTACACTCCTGTACTCCCCTGTACTTGTTTCATAATACTTTCTAAACAGAAAATTAACAAAATCCTGATTTTCAACAGACTTGTTTTATCATTAACACATTATTTTTCTCTTAATTACAATATTTTACATGCCTGATTTAAAATAGTTTAATGTGCATCATAAAATGAGTTTTGGGGGCCATTATAGTGAACAGGACTTCCCGTGATCCTTTTGGTCTAGTGATGTCAGACTGGATCTTCCTATTGACACACTAAATTAACCCACTATATAATAATGATAACCGGATTCGTCAGTGTGTTCAGTCACTATCACTGGTCTCACTGCTAGGGTCGCCCTGCACCTTGCTGCGATGTTGCATAGCTCGATGGTACGCCACTTGCACAGACTTGCGGATGTTGGATTTTCGGCCCTCCAGCATCTTCTCTTTGTCCAAGTCTTGATCCACTCCGAGCGGTACAAGTTTGGAGCGAGGGAGCCACTGCCTGTTGAATATTAAGGAAAAAAACATCTTTGATACCATCATTTTTTCATAGTAAGGTAAGTACAACCTACATTATCACAAACTATGTTAGTTAGTGACTTAGAACAAGTTTAAACCAGCAAGATCAAATTTACTGTACGCTTAAAGGATCCATAATACACTATTTTCTGATCTGTGTTATATTGTTTCCTCATACTTATAGTTGCTTTTTGCTTCATTTACACAACGCACAAACCCTACATATTTATACCGAGTTCATCCCTCAAATAGAAAACACGCCGTCCCACCTTGTGATGTTATGTGGTAATACAGGAAGTGCTCTATTGTATTTTTAAACTCCACACACCTTCATTAGAATCATTTGGATTATTTCAGACTTGGAATTTTCAATCTCTACATGACTAGAAAAAGGTAAAAGGTAGCCATTAACTTGAAAACTAACACTTCATGACATCACAATGTGGTAATGCAGGCAGACTCAATAAAGAGGGTTATGCAAACATGTGTGAATGAAACAAAACACAACTCCTGGTATGTTTTTGAGGAAGTAGCAACATTATAACATGTTTTAAAGCTCACGTTAGAGTCAGTCTTGCGTAATATAGGACCTTTAAATCTAGTTTAGCAGTGGATTATTACTAGAGACGCATAAACTCACTAAAACGATTTGTAAGCCTTTAGTAAAACGCACAACTTTTTGAACTTTTTGAACAAGTATACAACACCATGACTGAAGAAACGTGTCACAACAGCATGACGGAAGTTTTAAAAAGATCAAACACTGTCCTTATAGACATGATTTCACAACTGTTTTGAACAGCCCACATGTATTGTTTGAGTAAGAATGAGGAAAAAGTCACTGTTGTCATCATATTTCAGGGGTAGAGCAGCACATACACTAGAAGACTGCATACTAAATGTTTTCCTTGTTACATCTCAGTAAAACCACATTTGGCCTATTTTTTTTTTTCCGCTAAATGACGGAGTCTGAATCCTGTTCAGCTTCCTCTCAACAACCACAGAGAAAGAGTGCTTAAACAACCATTTGTTAAATACAGAGAAACAGAATGCTGAGGACTAACCAACACAACTACCGTAAATTATGTTTTCCTATTTCCTATGATAAGAGCAGATGAACAATGAACTGAGCAAATGTGATTTTAGCCTTCACTACCAGTCAAAATAGAGCCTCTCATTCACTGCTTTTTCCTTTTATTTTACTTTCTACATTTTATATACATACATCATCAAATATATCAAGTAATATTTGATGTCTATTTTATATTCAAATGCACAACATAGCCACCCTTTGCTTTGTTAAAAATACTAGTACTTATTTAACTTTGTTACTAAATAAAAAAACAAAACAAAACATTACATCAGAAGGTGTGTGCAAATATTTGACTGGTGTTGTTTAAACATACACTACCAGTCCACCTTTTAATTCAATACTTTTTTTTACTACTTCCTACTACTACTACTTTCTACTTTTAGATGTGTGAGTCATGAACTCACATAAAACATAAAAAAACAAAACAAAAATTATATATAAAAATTAAAAACTCACTGAGCTATACAGCTCTCAATATCTTAGATTAGAAAAAATGGTAATAAAAAAATCTGAAATGAAATATTAAAATGAAAAGTTTTTTATACAGTTCAATGTTTTTATCCAAGTAGGCTGTAGCAAAATTATGTGAATCTTCATACTAAAATAGGATACAGTGATTAAACAATGCACCCATCTGTGATGTGATATGATAATTATTAGTTCTTAGTAAATGCATAATGCGTACCAGTTACGTCACTACGTTACGCATAGACTTCTGGGTAGTCAAGTTAGTCAGCAGTAAGTTCGTGAAGATGCTAGGCGAAGCCAGCCACCCATGTATGTGTTCAAGTTGCACAATAAATAAAAGACCTTTTTGGAATTAAGCCTGGCATTTCATGACATGGTGTCAGAAGTGGCCCAATGAGTAGCCTAATTGACCGTGAGGAGAAGAAGTTTGAGTGATTGAAGCAACGAAAAATGGCCAAGTTTCATGCTCCCGAATCGTTTGACTTCACCCAACCGTCTACATGGCCGGTATGGAGACAACGCTTCTCTCGCTACCGAATTGCTACAAAACTCGACAAGAAAGACAGTGAGATTCAAGTAAACACACTGCTTTACGCCATGGGTAAAGAAGCAGAGCCCATATTTGGTACATTTACTTTTCCTGAGGACATTGAGGATTATTACGGGGAAACGATAAAAAAGTTTGATGACCAATTTATGCCTAAGCGGAATATCATTCACGAGCGTGCATGCTGCCACAGGCGCTCGCAAAGGCAAGGAGAGAGTGTAGAGGCGTTTGTGAGACATTTATACGAACTGGCCGAGTATTGTGATTTTGGAAGTGCAAAAGACGAACAGATAAGGGATCGTATCGTCATCGGACTTGTAGATATGGAAGTGTCACAGAAACTGCAGCTAGAGCCAGACTTGACTTTGGAAAAAGCTATCAATATTGCACGCCAGTCAGAGCTCGTCAAGGCACAAAGCCTCACCGCCAGATCCTCCGAGAGTGAAATAAGTGCAGTCACGCGTAAGCCTAAACAATTCAGACAATTTGAGAAAAAGCAAATTAATCCTAAAGCTAAACGTGGGCAAATGAAAGGAGCTACGAAAGCAGCACAGGAAAATGGATGCTCGAGATGCGGCAGGGTGCACGAGTTCGGAGCATGTCCAGCAAACGGCAAACAGTGCCGCAAATGCAATAAAAAAAGGACACTTTGAAGTGATGTGCAGAACGAAAGCAGTTAGTGCAGTGGCAGCAACTAACAGTGATAGCGATGAGGGCAGTGCATGGTTCTTAGGAGCTGTTAATGAGAACACAGAAGTCGATGAAGATAAGTGGTTTACAAATCTGAAAATAAATCGAGCACTGTGCAATTTAGGATTGACAGGTGCAGATATTACAGTGATATCTGAGCAGACATTTCTCAGCTTGCCCCAGCGCCCTGTTTTGAAAGACACAAAAGCAGTTTTCACTAGTCCTGGTGGAAAGCTCAATTGCAAAGGCAAATTTCTAGCAGAGATTGAAAAGCGTGGAGTGAATCACACATTTTGGATATATGTGATGAGGGGCCCATTCACCACCAACCTGTTGGGTAGGCGAACAGCTACCGAAATGGGGTTAATTCGCAGAGTGGATGGAATTGAAATGTTCCAGGATGTTTTTGGAGATATTGGACTTTTGAAGTGTGAACCTGTAAAAATTGAGCTCCAGCCAAATGCCACCCCTTATAGCATTGTCACACCTCGACGCATTCCCTTCCCAATCCTGCCTCAGGTGGAAGAGGAGCTGATACGAATGCAGTCCTTAGGTATCATAGAGGAGGTAAACGAAGCCACTGATTGGTGCGCCCCCATGGTGCCAGTAATTAAAAAGAACAAAAAGCCCAGAATTTGTGTTGATTTGACAAAACTAAACAAGGCAGTGAAACGCGAAAGATTTATTCTGCCTACACTGGAGGACATGCGCCAAAGCTCGCAGGTGCTACTGTTTTCTCCACCGTTGATGCTTCCAGTGGATTTTAGCAAATACCACTTGATACTAGCAGCAGGAAGCTTACAACTTTCATCACGCCAGTGGGTCGTTTCTGTTTCCGGAGGTTGCCATTTGGCATAACATCAGCCCCGGAGATTTTCCAGCAGAAAATGAGTGCACTCCTGAAAGACCATGCTGGAACAGTAGTGGTCATGGACGACATCCTTATCTTCGTCAAGAACAAAGATGACCATGACAAGAACCTCAGAAAAGTGCTGGAGACCGTCAGAGCATCAAGCCTAAAGCTCAACAGGAGTAAGTGCCAATTTGGGAAATCTGAGATCCAGTACTTCGGTCATGTGATAGGCAAAGATGGCATCAGACCAGATGTGAGTAAAGTCAGATCAATCACAGAGCTACCAAGTCCCACCAACATGACGGAGTTACGCCAGACAATTGGAATGATTAACTACCTGGGAAAATTCCTCCCTGACCTCTCATCTGTCATGCACCCCATCAACAGCCTTCTGAAGAAGGATGCAGCTTGGGTTTGGGGAGAGACGCAGGAGCAAGACGGTCAAGACAATGCTGACCTCTGCGCCAGTTTTGGCATACTACGATGCAACCAGACCAACTGTAGTTAGTGCTGATGCCAGCAGCTTTGGTCTGGGGGCTGCGCTGTATCAAGAGCAGGGGGACGGGCTACGACCTCGCCAGTGTGTGGGCGTGTGAGCGGTTTACCAGATACCTGCAGGGCATGGAGAAATTCTGTCTGCAAACGGATCACAAGCCGCTTGTCCCTCTCATAAACTCATATGATCTTGACAAGGCACCCGTGAGATGTCAGCGACTGCTGATGCGTCTAATGAAGTTCAACGCAAACGCTGTCCATGTCCCAGGAAAGCAACTTGTTGTAGCAGACACACTGTCACGCAATCCTCTGCCAGACAGAGACACGTCTGACACTGAGCATGAGGTGAAGGCCTATGTGCAAGCTGTGATCAGAACAAGACCAATAACAGGTGATAGACTGGATACAATTAGGGCAGTCACTGGCCAGGACACTGATCTCCAGACTGTCATTCGCTACACCAGATCTGGCTGGGCAAGTGAGGTAGCACGAATTCCATACACACTGCACAGGTTTCATGCTGCCCGAGCACACCTGTCAGAAGCAGAAGGACTTCTCCTGTATGACGACAGAATTGTCATTCCTTCCTCACTGCAAGGAAATGTACTGTCGCAGATACACGAAGGCCACCAGGGGCTTACCAAGTGTCGCAGGAGAGCTAGTATGTCAGTGTGGTGGCCAGGGATGGGCCGCGCCATCACTGAAATGGTGAAAACATGTGGATTCTGCTTGAAGAACAAGCCTGACCACGCCACTGCCCGGTGGTCCATGGCAAAGAATTGCTGCCGACCTGTGTGAACAAGATGGTAAACAGTACCTCATAGTTGTGGACTATTACTCGCGTGACATTGAAATTGCACACCTGAGTACCACCACCAGTCAACAAGTGATTTCACGCCTGAAAAGCATGTTTGTCAGGTGGGGAATCCCTCTAGAGCTAGTATCAGATAATGGTACCCAGTTCAGCTCAGCAGAGTTTCAAGCATTCAGTGAACAGTACAACTTCAAACATACAACCTCCAGCCCTCATTATCCACAAGCCAATGGAGCAGCAGAGAGGGGTGTTGCCACAGCAAAGCGGATCCTGCGGCAGCCAGACCCTCACCTAGCCCTCATGGGCTACAGGGCTACTCCAATCGCTGCTACAGGGCTGAGTCCAGCTCAACTTGCCATCGGTCGACAGATCAGGACAACTGTCCCGATTCTGCCCAACCAGCTGGTCCCCAGTCCAGTTGACTACGATGCTGTGAGAAGCAAAGACCAACAAGCCAAAAATGCTTACCGTTTCTTTTACAATAGACGACATTCAGCACGGCCCTTACCTGCACTGCAGTCAGGCCAACACGTCAACATCAAGTTGGACGGAGAGAAAGGCTGGAAGACCCCAGCAAAAGTCATCGCGCAGGCACCTGAGCCCAGGTCCTACTTTGTCCAAACGGAGCAAGGAATGCTCACCCGCCGGAACCGGAGACACATCCAGGAAGTGCCGGAGTCATCAGAACAGGTCACCGCTTCAGAGACTAGTGACCAGAGCTATGCCAGTTCTTGTGACCTGGGCTCCCCTCCCCTTTCTTCTGTGGGCCCCGCCACTCCTGGTCCCACTGTGGCCCAAAGCCAACAGTCTGCCACACCCAAGAGATCCTCTGGGAGAGCTATAAACCCTCCTGTCAGGTTCAAGGACTATGTTCCTAAGTAGAACTATCCAAAAAAAAAAAAAAAAAAATTGAGGAAAATGTGAATTGTGAAAAAAAAAAAAGTTGTTGAAATGTAACTGTGATGTATGATTCGGAATACTGAATTTATGTTTGTTGATGCTTTAAAAGGTAGTGAAATTAATGATTTCAGTTGTTTAATGGTACAGTAATGAAGAAATTAAGGGTAACTACAAAAGACTGGAAATAACCAGCTATTTATGTTTTGTACTACAGATTTCCTTGAATGTAGACTTGGCTACGAAGATTTTAGTTCAGATAGTGCATTGATGTTTTTTATTTATGAGTTAAGTAACTTAGGGGGGAGATGTGCTGTGGTATGATAATTATTAGTTCTTAGTAAATGCATAATGCGTACCAGTTACGTCACTATATTACGCATAGACTTCTGGGTAGTCAAGTTAGTCGTGAAGATGCTAGGCGAAGCCAGCGACCCATGTTTGTGTTCAAGTTGCACAATAAATGAAAGACCTTTTTGGAATTAAGCCTGGCATTTCATGACACCATCCATTTCTTAAACTCGACTGATCCACAGTCACCTGACCTGCTCCTCTGCTCCAAACCTGTTTAGGCAGAAAACACTTTGTCTCAGTTAACTAAACTTCCTTTGTGAAATAGTGCCTTTGGCCTTTTGTTGACCCTGAAAGAGATCAATTCAGTGTATTCAGTTTCACAGAGTTAACCTAAACCCCGAGTCAGTCTCCATGGTAACTCACTTGATTTTTAAATTTGTTTTATGTACGAAACATCTTAAAAATTCAATGAGCTACACAGCACTTAACTCAATATAAAAATATGTTAAACATGTCAGTATCATTTTAAATGTTTGATGTTTATGTAAGTAGGCTACAACAAAGTTCTGCACACAATGTGCTACTTCACAATTCTTTTATATTAAACCTGACTGATCTGTTCAAAGCATGTTTCACAGTCACGTGACTTCCTGTCTCTTTCAAATGGAAGCCTCTGGTTTACCATTGCCATTGTGAATCATCTTTTCTCAGATCCATTGATACTCTTGAGTTCTCTGTAAAACTGAAGATTTACTATCTTTGAGACTTCTGAGGTTTAAAAATAAGACATTTTCTGTGCATATAAATGGAGAATTCTGTTTAAAGCACTAGCAACCCAGATTAAGTTATGATTATAGTTCCTTTTCTAAACCAGTAGGAGTGCATCCTACATAGGTGCATACCTTTAACTTTAAACTTACATACCAGGTTCTTTTGTTGTCAAAGAACAGGACCAGGAACAGGTGCTCCCGGGCCTCCTGAGTCATCTGTTCTCCCAGTTTGAGCACATCCAATGGAGGGACGGGGATTGGGACACCTCGATGGAAAACGCCCTCCCGGGGCATCTTTGGGTCAATTATCTGTAAAAATGCATTAAAGGTTTAGAAACAAAATAAACATCAGGTTTATTTGTTAGTTTTAGGTGTTGTACCAGGGCTGGGTAAGATGGATATCCTCTGCACTTGGCCCACACCAGGTCCAAAGCTTCTAGTGAAGAATAATCATCAGAAGTCATCCAGCAGGAAGACCTGGCCCGACCTCGTACTACTGAAGGAAGGCAAAACTGGTTTGTATGGTGAAATGTTTTTTTCACATATTTGTGAAAGAAGATGTACATTAGTGCACATTAATAAACAGTTTATATGCAATTTTCTTCAGTTATTCTATTTTAAATTATTACAGATGGTGCATACAATGAGTAACGCTACGTGATCCTCCAACTGAATAGGAATCGTTTTCAGTGCCTGATGTTTCCTCACTGCTGTCCTCTTGAAAAGCCGAGCGGGGGAAGGATGCTTTTCCTCGACCCTGCTTTGAAGGGGTCGTACTGTAGCAAAAAACAAACAAAACGAAAACAGTCAATATTATATGGGTGTTTGTGAAGACAAAACATCACCTAACGTATTTGGGGCAGACCTCGTTCTGTCAGAGGCGGCGCTGCTGCTGCTGCTGGTGGTGGACTCCGAGTCAGAGCTGGACCGTGGGAGGCAGCGCTCGTTTCTATACACTCTGAAGCTCTCCGTCACCGGCTGGTTTCCTCCATCAAAACCATTACTGGGCAATCCTGAGTAAAGAATAAATATGAAGAAATTATTATGTGTGTCAAAAGATGTCCTGTTTAAACTCAACAGTCACAACCAGCTTAATCAAAGAACTAAAATTACAGTGACGTTATTACCAGGAAGTAGGTCCTCATTGTCGCTGTCGCTGTCTGAGCTGGAGCTGCTGTGGGGGCTGCGTGGTCTCTTTCTGGGTCTGGATGGCGAGAGCAGAGGCAATTGAGGTGGTCCGATTGAACTTGGGCTCACACCTGGCCCAGCATAGCCTGCATCACGGTTCTTTGGAGGTCGCCCTGGTCTTTTAGGAGGCCCCGCCATTCTAGGGTTTTTCTTGGAGAAGAGCACAGATGTCCGCCGACCCACCTCTGGAGCTAAAACACATGAATGTGGCAAATATTCTTGGTGATAAACAGATACCAACCAACATTAGATTACTTTGAGAAGATAATGTAATGTTCTATTTGGTCCTATTTTTAGTTCTTTAATTAATTAATTATCCATCCATCCATCTTCTCCCGCTTAATCCAGCTGGGTCGTGGGGGCAGCTGTGCTGCCCAATTCTCATAGCACCTGACCCCCCCTATGAACCCCTCTGCAGGTGGTGAGCCCACAGGAGGGTGGACGTCATGGTCCTTGATGTTAGTTCATAGGGGTGCAGGCATGTTTTGGGTTGATGGGGGAAACCGGAGCACCCGGAGAAAACCCATCCAGACACGGGGAGAACATGCAAACTCCACACAGAAAGGCCCGGGCGACCCGGGGATCGAACCCACAGCTTTCTTGCTGTGAGGCCTGAGTGTTGCCACTCATTCACCGTGCCGCCTAATTAATTCATTAATTGATTATTAATTAATCATTGCATTTATAGAGCGCCTTTCAAGATACCCAAAGCACTTTACAGTTCATTCATTTACTCCACACTCAGTGGTGGTATTGTAGCCACAGCTGTCCTGGGGCAGAGTGACAGAAGCGAGGGTGCCAATCCCGATGGCGCAGATTGGCAACCACCATCATCACTCATGCACACACCACTTTCATATTAGGCAATGTGGGTGAAGTGTCTTGCCTAAGGACACAACAACAGTTTTTTGCCCCTGGTGCCCCACTTTAACACAACAATCTAGTGTTTGACGAGTTTCACTACCTCTTCTGTTATAGTAATCCATGTTTACCTTTTATTTGAACTATTTTACACTAAATTCCTTGTAATAGTACATCTTTTGCAATAGCTGGCTTCCTTGTTATTGTTTATTTTGGAGTTTGAATACAGACCTTTTCCGCCGATCTCCTGACTACTGCTCTCTCCACCTTCATCATGGTGTCCTCCTCCAGATGCATGATGGGTAAGAGAGCCTCGTTCACCTCCTCCTAAAGAGTCTCGAACTCCCAAAAGTGAGCCCCCTTCCCTCTGGGCCAGTTTCCTCTTAATGACACTGATTTCTTTTCTCAGGGCTTTGGCGCGCCGGGATTGGCCGATACTGTGCTTCCCAGAGTTGACCTCATCTAATCGTGCCTGAAGATAATGCAGCTGCTCTTCCAGTGGCAAACGGCGTCTGTTTTCAGGCAAAATCATATCTGTTGACAGAAAAAAGTAATGAAAATAACATTATGTATGGATGTTTAGAGAAAAGTACAGATTTGAGAATGAAGCCTCAGTGTAGTGCTTGGTCAAAGACTAAATATAAATGGACATAGTTAACACGCTAGCCACTGTGCTCCAAATAAGTAGTTTGTAAGTGAGTGCTCCCATTGACTTACATTGGAATATTGTCATCCCTCTCTCTGTGACACCCCCCCCCCCCATCTTGCTCATTAAAAAAATCCTACTTGTCATATAGAGCCTGGCTCCAAATTCGCCCCTGTAACTGTAGCGTTGCGAGCTTCATTTGAGTGGTGCTAAATGCTATGGGTGGCGTCACGCTCGCTTAGTCCACTTAGTCCACAGTGCTAGGTATATGACATGTACTATGTAAATCAAGTGAATTTTAATATTTTTTTTTATACAAGTGCTACTGTCGTCATGAGTCCAAACAAGTGCATTTGTTAACTCTGACATGATAGTTGATTAGATCGCTTTACTTTTTATCACTCACCATCTTCGTTTGAGGAGAGCGGTCGCTCTGCATCTCTTGCCCTCTCTCGCTCCCTGGCTCTCTCTCGGTCTCTCTCCTGGTCCCTCTGACTCTCTGGGCTTAAATCTCGCGGCAGGTGCAGCCCTGTCTCATAGTCGAAGCCTATGCGCTCTGCCTGTCGTCTAGCAGCTTTTAACACAAACCCTCCCATCTCTCTGAGCTTTAGGGCGGCACGATAAAACACTGTGTCCTTGGCATTGTACTTGAGGCAGTTGTTCACAATGAGCCCAAAGTCAGCTTCAAAGGCCTCAAAGGTGAGGTAGCGATGGGACTCCAGGAGGTTCCACATGGTCTGAAAGTCCATCGGAGTGTCAATATGGTCCAGATAGTCAGGAACCTGGATATGGAGAGAAAACAGATGCATAATCTATATGTGATAGTATATGGAGGTACTGTACAACTACTGTGGATATTCACCTCAGCCAGGGGTACAGGCTCAGTAAAAAAGTTATTGGTGTCTCTTTCTTGCAGCTGTTCCAATGTGCTCCTCAGAAGGACAAGAAAGGGAGTGAGCTGCATTTCTAGTGCCATCTGCTGGACTTTAATCTACACAAAAAACACAAGAACATCATAATCAATAGTGCATTATTAGAAAATAAAAACTGCAAATCACTTTACATATCTAATAGTATAATGTAATATTAATTTCATTGTTGATATCCATCTTACTGTCTCCCTTTTGAGTTTCTCTCTTTTGCGAATAAGTTCCACCAAAAGCCTGGCCCTCTCTAGGTCATGTCGAAGTCTCTGCCAGGCCTTCAGCTGTTCCTTTAAAGCCCCTTGTTTCTCCTCTGTGTCCCGCTGCAACACCAGTATTCAAAAAGACAAAAATACAGTAGTGAGTAACACACAATGCACTGGTTTGCTTATGCTATATAGTAATTTTATTTACTGGGGGCAGCTGTGATGTTGGCTGTGGTGGTACTGGCTCAACATGGCGCTGTGATTGCAGGTGAGTTTGAAGTCTCCGAAGCAGAGGAACGCCATTACGACTTTGCCTCTTCAGTGTCCAGTAACTGTGAAGCCGCTGCATGAACTGACTTTTCCGTGGTACCGTCAAGTTACTTGTAAT
This sequence comes from Odontamblyopus lacepedii, assembly GCA_034769755.1. Taxonomy (NCBI): domain Eukaryota; kingdom Metazoa; phylum Chordata; class Actinopteri; order Gobiiformes; family Gobiidae; genus Odontamblyopus; species Odontamblyopus lacepedii. Next base: position 21,119,490 of record CM068345.1, on the reverse strand, counting down.
TTTGCTGAGCCTAAAAATAAAATCATACATTTCAGAGATACACACTTTACATTGCTTATTATAATTCAATAACAACAAACACTATACCAACCATGCATACTACACTAATGGTATGGTATAATTCTACATTAGACTCAATTTGTTAATATCCTATCAAAGCCACAAGTGAAAAATGTATTGCAAGCAAAGCTCATATTACTTTTGAGATGTGCCCTATGATTTTCCCCATGTAAAAAAATAATATATTTTCAAAAATGCAAAAACAGGCTGTTAAACCATAGTTGTGGCAAATCCAAAATAAAATGCCCCTAATACTACCAGAATAACTGCATCTGTGTACTAACCTGTGTGGTGGTATACAGGGCACAGAAACCACTGGTGCGGCTGCTCTTCTCTCAGCTAAGATCTTCCGTGCCCTTTTCATCTTGATTCGTGATTTAGCTTTTGCCCTCTTTGCCCTCTCAGAGCTCCAGCCTTTAGAGTCCTCATCTGGGCCAATGCTGGGCTCGTCGTCCTCCTCCAGGTCTCCTTCACTGTGAGAGGACCCCATGCTGCCACCGCCTGCTCCCCCCAAAGGTCGCGCTGATCCAGGGGGAGTGTGAATGTCACAGTAGGCAGTTTTACGGACACTGAAAGAGGTTCCATTAGCACCAGTTTCTCTGACAGGTTCCATTTTCATGTAGAGACCCGCTTGCTGGGCACAGGTGACGTGGAAAGCTGTGTAACAGTTTGCTTTGTGGCACTGGATACAAGCTCCAGAGCCACGCTGCTTACAAATATAGCAGGTGAGTTTCCATCGTGCAGGAGGGATGTGCTCGATACTGTCTATTGGCTCCAAAAAGACAGTGTTTGCAAAGCAGACCTGAAATACAAGGCAGTTTATTAAATATGTTGTACTGACTATTTAGGAGGACCACAATTAAACTATACAGCCAAATATTGGTGTCTTATCACCAGCTTCACACAAACTGACACCAGCTATATCTTGCTGAACAAGCTGCTTATCTACTGGATCAGACTACACCAGCCAACCTGCACATTTGCTGCATCTCCTGTTGGTTCACCACTTAATTATGTAAACTTAAATATATTTACTAGGTTTGCCTGTTAGAAAAGTCAAACGACATACTTTTGATTTAAAAAAGGATATTTTGTTGTTTACATTCTATAACCTAAATAATTGTAGTCTTCACGATTTGATAATTGCATCTTATCAAACTGTGATTGCTATACGATTGTGATATATTGTGCATTGTGTCTTGATATTCATCATTGTTTCCCTGGTTTTCACAAAATGTTTAATAACCAGGTCAGGTGCTATGAGGATTGGGCAGCAAGCTGCCCCCGCAACCCAGCTGGATTAAGCGAGAGAAGATGGATAGATGGATGGGTTTAATAACCAACTTCAATACTTACTCCCTCAATATACAAGTTATAATTGAATATTTGTTTTACCTCAGGTATCCAGAGAGCACACACTACATGTGCCCAGCGTGCATCATCGGTTTGTTTAAAGGCTCCTCCTTTATTAGGACACAGTGCACAGTCCACAGCTCTGCTTGGAGACTGCAGGCAGCGTCGACACAACCACTGTCCTTCGGGAATGTAGGGGACTCCATAGCACTCCTGGTGTACAGCCAAGTTACACATGTCACAGAACAGGATTACATTGCTGTTCTGACACTCTCCATCATTACAGATGCAGCAGACAGCATCCTCATCAATCAAGGTACTGGGGTCCGCCTTGAAAGAAGAGATAATATGAAATATCGCTATATGCAATAAGTATACAAAAAATGTTTTTTTAAATTACTTTGTTGTGGCTTTCAAAGTAAGATTCTTTCTCCAAGCGATCCATGAGGTACTCAAAGACCTCCTGAGGGATTGGAGTCACACCATCTCGTCTGCGCTTGTCGTTCATGATGTCGAGCCAAATGTAATCCTCTTCATCTATGTCATACTCAACTTCCTCATCCAGCTCTTCCACTGACTTTTCAATGTACCTAAAATTAGGTAAAATTAACACAATTTAGCATTTAATAAAACAGAGATAAAACTATTTCTGATGCTTGTATACCTGTAGTATGAACATGGTCGTGGAGGGGCATCTGGTCTGTCTTGGTCCAGTTCTCGAAAAACAGCTTCAGGGAGCTTCACTGCAGGCCCAGACTGAGCACTGTGATGGTGTGATGAAGAGTCACGTTTCTTTTCTTTACTTTTATGTTTACCAGACTTTGGAGTTGCCTTGCCACCATTTGAAGATTGAATGTCACTGCGTTCCTTGCTACTACTTCCTATTTCACTTCCTCCAGCACCACCATCACTACCATTACAGACTCCTCCACTGCTTCCCCCAGCCCCAGACGGCGGCACATCCTCGGCATCACTATCATCCTCTGACACAACGTCAATATTATCAAAGATGCTGATACGATGAACACGGCCCTGAATTTCTAATTCCACCATACGTTGAGCTTGAGCATAGGTCATAGTGTCTCTGCTTGGGGAGTGAGAAGGCTCAGATCTACTGGGACTTCCAGGGCTGTTTCCCCCAGGCCCAGGACCTCCTCCATTACCTCCACTTTCATCTGGATCTCCTGAACCAAGCAGAGGCATACGTGGAGGCCGGCCTTTCCTCTTCTTCTGAGGGATGGTTGGGGTAGGAGTAGGGTTATCATGATCATAATGGTAAAGGTGGTACTCGATGCCACTGAAGCTCTTGTAAACCTTTCTGCAAGACTCCACCGGACATTCATATGGAGGCTTTGATGCCCTTAGATTATGACAGTAAGTCTTAACATCAAAGTCGAGTCCCATTGTGCCAACAGCCACGGCTGGGACAGATACACCTAATCTTCCATCTGAAAAATATGAAATGTATAATTAGGATATGAATATTTAGACAGGATGTGTAATTGCCTTACACAATGCTTAAATATTGAAGTATTCATCTTAATGTTATGTACTGCATGCACCTGTTGTTTGGGGGGCTTGCATGTGACCAGGAAGTTCCTCTACTTAAGAGTAAATAACAGACAGTTCGGTATCCCAGATGGCACTACAGACACATTTGTGGCTTCTTAAATGAAAAACTTCCAGAAACAGCTTTAGAGTTGGGTACAGGTATATTTTAAAATATATTTAGGTTACTTGAAATAAAAAAAAAAAAATACGAAGAAATCATTTTATGAACAAGACTGAATAATAAAGTCGAGCACTAAACGGATCTTAAGAAGCTGTGTAGTAACAAACAAAAAGTAGGCTACACATCACAGTTTCCCTCCACAATTAATGCATTCAGCCAGGGGTCAGGAGGAACTACGTCTGCTAACAGGTGGAAATCAAACAAAAACGCTTTTTATTTATTCAAAATGCTACCGACAATACCACTAAAAGTGGTGGTAAAAGTAACGAGGTGTTACTTTATTTGCAGAAGAACAAAGAGCCTATAAAAGCTAAATGCACGGCAGCATTTCCCTCTGTGTTTCAACATAAAGAGAAAAGGTTTATGTGTAGGCAAAAATATGCTAGTTTCTTTCTGCAAAGACAGCCTTAGTTGATTAAAGACGAGCCCCTGCGTGTTGCAGATTTAGTATAGCATTATAAACACTTACTACTCCACGTTCTTCAAGAATGTGCCCCCGGAAAGCTGACGCAAAACATGAAAGATAATCTGATCCTTTTTAATCCATCAGATCATCACGTAACGTGTTACAGTAGGCATACATCTACTGAAATATATATCAAACAAAAATAATAACCCAATTATTCCATTGTAGTGGGAGGAATTCAGGAACTCCTCTGAACAAAAGGGGCGTCCATTGCTCTGGCGTCCGTAGCATCATGTCGCTTCTGCAGCTTCGCACATTCGACAACATTTTTGATGAATTTCCAATGAAAATCAATTGTTGTTAGCAATCGGTTGCATTGATAGCGACCCTTTTACAAACATGTTATCATATAAATCGTAGTTTATAAATTCTTAATTTTCTATGTTCAGTGAACGCCGGGTTAGTGTTGCGTATCTGCCGACACGTACGCCAGTGTTGTGGCCTGAACTGACGCATACTTCCACTGCTTCTCTTCTTCTGTCTGTTCTGCCGCAGCGAGGCCCTTTAACCTGTGATATGCAGTGCTGCAGTAGCTTATATAAAGAAACAAACATTTTGTTCGCAATTTTCAGTTTGTAAAACACGCATGTGTTTTATGTCTTAGCTTCAAACAGTCAAGCCTTCATTGGTAGAGATCCCCTAGTGGACAACGGCAAATCTGCACTAAAGCAATTATCCTCTGGTCACATCCATGGCCAATATTATAAACTATCAGACCCTCCTCTCCATGTTGGCAACAGAATATGTTGCTGCTCTTTCCTCATCCATTTTTTGTCTTTTTCTCATTGCTTGCAAATTATTAGGACATTAGTAAGTTATTATTTTATTTTTTAGAGACCATTTCAGAAGGCATGTCAAATTTTGCAATGATGCTTACATTTTACACCATGTAATCCTCAATATTCTGTTACATTATTGATGTTTGTTGTTACTTATCATGATACACACGTTCTCTCTAGATTATAGCAAGCTGTATTGCGATTTTAATGTATTTCTCATTCTGTAAAGCACTTTGAATTACTTTGTGTACGAATTGTTCTATACAAATAAACATGCCTTGCCTTGTAGACAATAAATGCTTTTAATGATAATTTCATAATCTTCTGGAGACACACCTAAAAAGTAAAAAAAAAAAACTCAGACATTCATTTAAGAGGGTTCTTTATTTAAGTACCATACAATTTGTGGAAACTGTACAGTGAAACTTCCTCAAAATAGCAGCATAAGAAACACACAGAAAACTGAGATTTCAACATAAAACAATTTAAAAAATACTTTCATAAACTAATTGATTGCACAAGAAATCTACAGTGTATGCTGTAGTGCAGCAGAGATGAGAGGAAGGTTATTTACCAGTTTTTATTCTTAATTAGATTTGTTTTGAAGAGTGACCATTTCCTTGATTCACTCAACATATGATTGATCATGTTCTACTTTGCAGGTGGCTTCTGTTACATACACCAGAGATAAGGCTTGTGGCAAGGCCACTATCAAAGCTTTGTGGAGAGAAGAAATTGCACTTTTAAGCCTCAAACTTTCAAACTGTAATAATAGCTACATTCTGATAAAAGCTCTACCAGAGACATGTATAAAATAACTATGTACAGTATACTTGGCTCTGGACTCTGGCTTCCCTCTCAGTAGAAGTCTGCAACAGGACCAATCCAAAGAAGCTGAGTCCCACTGAACCATTCAACCTGAAGAAATGGTTTTGGCTGCTGGCGTCATAAAATATCTTTGCAATTTAGTCATATTTCAAAGGTTTTTACAAGGCAACTGTACACCTCATCATTATGGCATATCATCTGTCACACAGGGTGAAAGTAAATAAAAATAAAACACTTTTATTCAAATAAGAGCATATGTTGTAAAAGTGCATTACTACAAGGGCATTTGTGAAAACAACCTGAAAAAGTGAATGCACTAAAAATGAGACACTCAAGGTAGTGATAAATAACTTGTTTACAGACATGATTAGAACACACACAAAAAAACTATGTCCAAGGCACAACATTACTCTAAATCATAAATACTGTCATATTTGCCCAAAACAAATGTAGTGAGTGAACATAAAAAAATTTCATGATCGTTCGGCAGAATTGAGACAGTGACCAAAGCTGGAAAGCATTAGGTATTCAGGCATACATTGTTAACACTTATGGTTTACAGTTTTACACACATACCACTCACACACAACTACATAGAGATGTTGTATCAAGAATATCTTAACACTTGTATCTTATACACACGACTCCCCTGAAGCATAGAAAGTCCATGTCCTTGTTTAAACAGTTGATTATGTAGTCCTAGTGGTTTTCGGACATGCACCATTCTCAGCTGTGTGCATGATTACAGGGTAGGCTTGCATCCCTGGGTTTGCCATGGCAACGAATGGCATTATTCTTGCAGCACCAAGCAGGCCTACAGCAGGACCCCCGGAGCCCACCAGAGGAGTGGACACCCCGGGCCACTGCGGGGTCAGAGAAAAAGATGCCCCGTTGCTGTAAAATCCTAAGGGCAAGCGATATGGTGGAGGAAGAATGGCGGAGGAGTTTGGACCATGGTTATTGGGAAAACCAGGTCCTAAAGCAGCAGACAGGGGGCAGGAAAGAGGCAGATGGAACTGGCTGCAACCAACATTGGCATGGCATTTTATCTGGAAAGGAAAAAAGTTTACAAATGGCACGAAATAATCTAGCTTCATATTGAATGTCAAAGACTGAAGCTAGGAGTGATCCAAATTCATCATTTTAAGTGGGCCGTCCTAAATACCTCATGTGCAGGTCTAATAGGTGGGCCTTGTAGTTCTTGTTGCCGTCGTTCCTGTTTCATTTGATTAAGTGTGGGGCGGGGTTTATGAGAAGTGGACAAAGTTTCCTTTGTCCAGTCATCCACCAGTTTGTGAAGGTCTTCAGTGAAAGTGCCTTTCTTGTTGTTGCTGTTGTTGGTTTGGACCTGAGCAAGTCGTGGAAGGAGCTGAGGAGTTGGTGCAGGTGTGGTCAAAGGGGGTGGAGTCACAGGGGGTGGGGTCTGATGAGACATCTGGGCTGCAGCAGCGTTGAGGGAAGACCCTGAGGGACAATTAGAAAAATTAAAAACTGTTTTCTGACTATTTAATCTATTGGCTGTTCTTGGTCACTTAATCCATTTGCCGTGTTATTATGAGAGAGATGCAGCCAATAGATTAAGAATTTAAATGTTATTTAATACAAATAAAACGAAATGCAAGCAATGTGGCAAAACTGCCATGCAACAAAAATGTGCAAAATAATGTAATTACCCAGAATAAACACACTATAAATGACATAACATATAAAAACAGAGTTAGACACAGAGTAAAGAAGAAATAAGATAGTTACTACTACTGCGCTCTTTGCCTAGACAAAGTCGTTTCAGAGTAGACCCTAAAAAGGTAAACAGCACAGGACAGACAGAGTTAGGCAGAAACACACTGAACAGCAGAAGTCAGTGGACAAGTATCTTCACATTGATCTATAAAAACATTTAGGGAGAGAAAAGGTGAGAAAAGGGTGTCATGCCTGTGTGAGAGAGACAGAGTGTCTATGTGTTCTTCTGTATGTTCAGACAAGCTAAACTTAGGAACAAATACTTAGTTTTGCATGTTGTGCTGTTCTCTTTGAGAGGAACAAACTATTTTGTACTATGTCCAGGTATCTTCTTTTATTTTCTTTAACACCAGGACCTGAGTGCCTGTAATCAATATCTTCTGGTTTTATCCCATACAAAATATTTATTGCCAAATGAAAAATGCCACAATCCTACACAATTATGAAAAAGAAAGAAAAAAAAAAACTCACAATAGGCACAGAAAACTAGAAAATAAAAGCTACAATCCAAGACATGCAGATAACTCAAGAGGAAGGGGATCGGTTACATTAATATTAATATTAATGATACAGCCCTTCAAATGGTGAGCAAGTGTCCTTCAGTTCCCTGCCTGGATCATGCAGTCGTCTCCATCCAAACATGAGGCACAGAGAGCTCTCCCCAAAACAAAAAGACTAACACAAGAGGCGCTGTAGTTTCTATTGTCATACAAATTGTACAGTTTTAGGGCATATAATAACTAAGGAGTGTCAGGAATAAATAAACTAGATGGCATAAACTGTCCAAATTCTCATTCTCTTTTGCAAACACTTTACAGCTGTAGCTGATGCAAAATGCTCCTGACAGTGTTAGTCCAGTAGCATTTACTTGGTGAAAGGTTTGCAACTGGCCAAATGAAAATGACTGTGTTAAATTAAAAGATGGAAATGAAAGTGAGGAAATAGAAAAAACAAATACAAACAGATGGACAGAGACACAGGTCCACTGAGGAATCTAGTGCGTGGTTTGCTACTAGATTTATAGGTGACTCTCTCTGTCGTTTGGTGGTAAACGCTCCAGCCTGTGAAGATGAATATAAAGGAAGAAGAGAAGAAACAAGAGAGACACATGTGAAAGTGCACAGAAAATGGCATGAGAAACCCGCACTAGTAAAGCCAAAGCCAAAAATACCAGGAGAATATAAGCAAATGGCAATTATTTCACAATTAATCTGTAATAAGAGGGTTTATGTTCACAAGAAAACTGTAATAGTGTTTCTGTTTATAAAATTGTTTATTACAGGCATGACTATTCATTTCTTAGCAAAGTTTGTAGCGTGCTAATTAAAAATACATGAGATTGAGATAAGGTGCTCAAAAACTAATTAAAGAATAGTCCGATGTTAGTTCTATTTCATCCCGACCGCCATGTAACTGTATTAACATTTGTAACTTTCATTTTACAACACAATTCAAATGCCAAGAGTGCAAATACTCAATGGCATTACCTAAGAAAGTATATGGAGCAGCTGTGTTTTTTCCCCTTTTAAAACAGGTGCTTCCTCTCCATAATTCTTTGCCCCAAGATAACAATCATCATTTGTGAATAACACAATACAGTACAACTTATAACTGACAGTATTATCTAAAAGTGATAGATTAACTTTGACTGGCAATGTAGTATTACAATGAGAAATGTGATATGATTATACAAGATTATATGGTACCATCTTAACTAGTCTCTAACTTGGACAAAGGCTTAATTCATAATGCACAAAAAGTTTAAGATTCAGACTTGGTAACTACTTAATTAAGGGGTTAGGATTAGGAGTTAGTGCATTAATCGTTACTAAACCTGAATTATTCTTAATGAACTATGTCTTTATTCTTGCTTTATTAAGGCTAACTAAAACAGTTATTGTAAAGTGTTGCGATTATATTCATTGTCGATCAAATAGCAATTTTTAAGTATATACCATAGTTGTAACTATGTTTAACAGTAAAATATAAGAGAACCATACTGAATAAACTGTATTTTGTGTACCTTGTGCTGCTTGTGTCACCATCCTGTCACTGTGTATTCCAGTGTAGATGTTGTCTGAGGAGAGAGAGCCCTTCAGGGAACATGGCTGTTGGGTCTGAACTTGGACTGGACCAGGTCTAGGCTGAGCACTGGATCCAGAGCTCACACTGGAAACTGTCGAACCCTCGGACAACAGGGAGCTCTTAGCTGGAGAGTCGGACGAACTGACCGCATTTTCACCTTTAGGATAAGATGTTGTAGAATGAAATGACCAGTAAATCATAGTTCATAGCCTGAGCATCTGTCTCTGTCTCTACGAACCTTTTCTGTCACTAGTGGAAGCATTCACATTGTTTCTGAGTTGTTGCACCATTGGGTTCATCAGTTTCCCAGCCTTCAGTTTGTGTTTGCTGGTCCTGCGTCTCCGGCCACTTGGAGGAGCAGCATGAAGAAGGCCGACACTAGGGGGCAGTGTTTTTCCCAGCTCTTTGTACAAACGCTCAATCTCGCTCCTCTGGAAGGCTTGCAGCTCTGATATCTCCTTCATGTGTCTAAGGAAAAGTTTATTACAGATTACATTTTACAGCCATTCTTAATTCAAGTAACATGCACTATTTAAAAGATGCATTGTGCAACTTTTCTGGTGGAGGGTCCATCACCTGATTGTTTTTATAGATATGTTATTGCTCTAGGATGTTCCACAGTGTGACATTAAACAAAACCTTACATTTATTCAATGTATTTAATGGTTATAATAGCTCAAAAATACCTAAAAAAACAGGCATTCTGACTGTGAGTGGGGTTGCCTTTCCATGTTAATACCATACTGAGAAACATTCCAGACAAAGTAATATCCATGGAGAAAAGCATTTGATGGACCCTCCACCAGAAAAGTCACACAATGCACCTTTAAATAAATTTTATTTTATTTTTTTACTTTTCTCTCAGTTTCTGCAGTTCCCTCTTCATATCTGCGTCTTCAAACTCCGAGTCATTGTCACTGCTGATGTAAGATGATTGGGTGTGTCCTGGAGACGGCGAGGGTGCGTGGCCGTTCATTGCTACACAGTGACGACTTGGCGAATCTGTGCTGTGCTCGCTTTTGCTCCGTCCACTACGCCTCAAAAACGCTACTGCCCTTTTCATCAGGTCACTTCCGCTGTGTTCAGACAGGGCATGTGTGGGGGGAATAGAGTGGGACATGGCAGGGGCCGTGCTACCGCTGTCTTCATCTGCTGAATCGGAATACAGGCGTGAGGAGTGATGACGCAGGTGATGTGTGGTAGAGTCAATAGTTTTGGCTCTTGGAATGTGCTGTGGCGTGCTATTGGGGCTGGAAACAGGAGTGGCCTGGTACATGTTTGGTGGAGCAGAGTATCTGTTGCTGTAAGGTTTAGATGTTTCAGAATTGTCATTGGGGGTCTTATTGGACTTGGCCAAGCTCTTGGTGTGATAGTGAGAATCAGTTGTACCATCAGATGGAGCTACAGAGGTACAGATGCTTTGACTTGTCTTGCATCTCTCCATATTGCAAATTGCATCTGGAGGAGTGGGAATGACCTAGGAAGAATAAAATAAAATAAAAACAGTTGTGGAATAACTAATAAACATTACATCACTGTAATGTTAAGTTTATTTACCTGGAAACGGCTTTTTGAGGAGGAATCGTCTTTTCTGTTCAGGTGCTTGTTGGTGTCTAAAAGAAATATCTTTTTCAAATAAAAGCTTTTGTTTAATATAGAGATAAAAACCTGAGACACATACCTTTCACTGCACAGTCTAGTACACTCACACCATCTGCATGCTCTGGTATCTGAGGCTGAAAAAGTAAAAAGAGGACATTCATTATTAACTGTGTGTGTTGTGTGCCCACAACTAATATTTTTTGCTGTTCTGTAGTTGCTTAAAATGATAAATAACAATTACAAAACATATTTGGATATTTTTAAACATATTCAGTGTGCTCAAGGGAAATTAATAGTTTTACTTTAGTCTCTGCCATAATATTGATTGCTATGAGCTATCAGCAGATACTTCAAGCCAAAGTAGCGGCATCAGTGTCGGAATAGAAAAAGATGGATCAGTCTAACACTAATAATATATACAGAATAATCAATAAAGTAACAAACAATAAAACAGCATATCAACAAAACTTTAAAGATATAATGTTATTTATAGCACTGTACAAACTGTAGCCACTGTATTCTGATAGCAATTTATTGTATATAGCATTTTATTTTATTTTATAATCCCTATCTTTATAGAGTTTGTCTATTTTTAAGTAATTCTGTACTTCTATGCTGCTACTGTTTTCTTGCTGTTCTCTTAAATGTGCATTGCAACACTGAAATTTCCCCATTGTGGGACAAATAAAGGATATCTTATCTTATTCTTTTTCATGTTTAAGACAGAGATCTTAAATGTAGTAGCAGTAGTAGTAGTAGCAGTAGTGGTGCAGTAGGAACGATACTAGTATTAACAGTTGGTCTATATTTACCATTGGCTCCCCCTTCTTCTTAGAATGTCCCCCCTCTGTGCTCTGTCCGTCTGATCCTGGTGTGGAGCTGATGTCTTCTGCACTGGAGGCCTGCTGATCTGAGGTGTTGTTACAGGACTGAGACGGCGCATGTTCCTGATAGAGAAGAGTCCTTAGCTTCTCATCTAAAGTCTTTATTGTTCGATCCACAAACTCCACTCTTTTTGGCCCCTCACTGTCCGACTCCCCCTGATGGCCACTCGCAGGCTGCTGTTGACCCGAGGAGGTTTGCGGTGCTTGATGTGCAGGACTTTCAGGTTGAGACGAAACTGATCCAGGTTGCATTGATGAAGAAAAAGGTTGTTGCAACACTACAGACTGTTGGGAAGTAATTTCTCCTGTAGGACTAATTTTATTTTGATGCTTTTGAGACGGTAACGTGCTGGTAAGAGCCATTTTATCACTGCCATTCACCTCCAAGGAGACAGGCGGCACTATGGCACAGCACGGCATCTCTGTTACCATGGAGATACAAGGGTCCTCAACAGAAAAAGAGTGGTTGAGGTTAGAGAGAGGAAGGGGATGTTTAGTCATACTAGCCTGCGGCTGCTGTATCTGGGTATTGCTAATGATTTGGTCCTGTGGTTGCACTGATGTTGCTTTGTCTGTAGGGGGCAGCGTGGAGGTTGAACTGGATAAAGATGCAGCAGGAGTAGACACTGCAGCACTGATGGAAGTGGGCTTGACAGATGAGTTTTCAGATTCTGGAGAAGTAAATAAATAAATAAATGAATAAAGCAAAGCATGCATTTTTTCAGTCTGGCCCACCCGACTGCTGCAGTGTTACATTATTGACTGATTTCACCATAAGGTGTTGTCAGTGTAATTTCTGCTCCTCATTTCTGCAGAATCATTATTATGTAACTATCCACAAAACAATGGGCCAGAAAACACATGAATGCAGGCAAAATCACAGCAATGAACATTATATATACACTTCAGTTTTTAAGGCTATAGATCAAATCATTAAAATAAATCTTGTTTAAAAGAATGTCTTAATATTTATGGAACTAGCACAAACTAAACCACATTTCAATACAGGAATAGGGTGACCAGACCAAGCAGATTTATACAAATTCCTTAATTTGTCAGGTTTATACAGGAAATGTCCCAGGTGTTCCTATTTTTGACCAATCTGACACCCACCCGGAGTAAAGAGGTGATACATTGTCATTTGTTTAGCTAAAATGCAGAAAATCATGCTTGAAAATGACCATAAAATATTCAAAACCTGCAGCAACGAAAAGCCCCTCAGAGATTATATACTAACACACAAGTGAGTGAAGAATACACAATGTTACACTCTTTTTTTCCACAATTTTATTTATACTAATAATCCCAACCTGGGCGTGTCCCTGTTTAGCTTTTTTTTAATTTTTTTTTATTTAAATCTGGTCCCCCTATTCAGGAAGGATCCATAAAAAGAAAAGAAAAACAGGCCTGCATGTAAAAATATCTGATTGCAGTGGTCTCTTTATAATTAAGAATGTAAATTACATAATAACGCAGTAAGTGCAATGGAGCAGAATGATAGATGTTGCAGCCTACCGTGATCTGTGGAGGTCACAGATGTTTTCTCTGTGTTGGCGTTGGGTATTTCAGCCACTGGGCAGATGATGAACCAGCGTTTGCCTGTGTGCAGGACTTTCAAGGGCAAAAAGACAAATTCAATTGGTTAATCTTTTAATATAACACAGTTGGGAATTATGGTCTATTAAATAATTAAAACGCTCACCATTTTGCTGATATACAAGTTGAGGGCTGCTTGGAAATACATGTGAACCCTAAAAAAATAAATAAGTAAATAAACAAAGAGTCATGGTGTAAATGTTTTTGATACAAATAGTATTACTTTATAATGTTGAAAAAGTAGAGTATGTAAGTAAACTGTACTTCGAATAATCACATAAATGTTAGTTGCTAAAACCAAAAGTATTGATAGATCACAATACTGTTTTTTGGAAATGCTAAATTAAAGTGGTTTGTTTATTCTCCTCCTTGCCAAGCTGTGGTTTTGTCCATGTATTGTTTCCAAAGGTATATTAAAATATCACAGTACTCCGTATCAGGATTGCTGTACTTCACATCAATCTATTCCAATATTGCGCAGCCCTCACTTAAAAGAGGAGGTATCCAACACAGACCATCACTTATCTGACCGATAGGAGTGTGTAATCACTATGACGCATATACTGCAGAGGGGCCAATGGATTGATTTCTTAGTGACAGTTAATTTCTCACCTCTGTCTCTACGGTGCCATCTGTACTGTTTTGTTTCGGGCTCCCTCCCAGATCAGGATCCTTCTCGCCCTCTGTGTCCTCGCTCAACATTTCCTCAGCCTTCTCCACAATGTCCTTCAGCTGGTCGATAAACATCTCCTTCTCCAGCAGCAGAATAAAATCATTTTCCACCTTAAAAATAAGATTAAAGGTGGATTGTGTGACTTTTCTGGTGGATGATTTGTCAAATGCTCTTCATCATAAGATGCTATTGCTTTGTCTGGAATGTTTAACAGTGTGGTATTAAATCTTTCTATCTTCATGGAGATCAAGCCAGACGAAGTTACAGGAGAGATCTGTGGAGAGGCAACCCAGTTTACCCAGAATGCCTGTTTTTCTAAATATTTTTGATTTATAAAACCACCTGTAATTGAATAAATGTAAGGTAGAAATGTTTAATGTCATACTGTGAAACATTCCAGAGCAATGAGATATCCATAGAAACAAGCAGGTAAAATATAAACAAATATTTGTTGCATGATTAATGTGTTTCTATAAGCAAAAGTTAGCATTTAGCTGTTGGAAAGAAAAAAAATACAGCTAAGAATGCGAAACTGATTATGCCAGTGTATGCTTTGCACAAACCATGTAAATTGCGATTTCTTCTGGTGCGTCTCCATCCAGGTCAAATTTGAACGTGACCATCTTGTGATTATGAGTCTCCAGTTGACACTCCACCATCTTGTCCCCTGTGTTGCAGACCTGTCAGGGGAGTGTGCAGAACTGATTAGACAAAAAACATTGACGAATTAATTCATACATATTCAGAGTACCTACATTGAGCATGCTCAATTTGGGCTTGCTGATCCTCTCCTGTCTGGAGCGGGTCCGTGAAGTCTTGCGGTGGGGTTTTCTGACCTTTGCATCACTTCTGCTCCCATGGGTGCCCTCATACCCATCACTCATCTCTTTTCCCGACGTGGCATCAGAGTTCATGCTGGAGGTAGAACAAATACTAATAAAGAAAGCTGCAAATTTAAAAGCTTTGCACAAACGTCACAATTAAAATTTTAAGTTACTATTAATTTGAACTTATTTTTATTATGTTTTTGTACAATTTCAATTATTACTGCAACTTGTAACTAACAGAAAGCAAGCAAAACATGGCACCTGTCATAGCTCTGGCCAGCAGTGTGTTTCTCAGTGGCTTGATCCTAGAAATATAAATCTGGTTACAACACTAATCATAAGACTGGTCATTAAAATATTTCTGCATACTATTACTTTTCTACTTTAACTTTTACCTCCATAGTTGTTCCTGATCCATGAGAAGCCACATGTGCTTTGTGTTGGGTGAGACTGGCACTCTCCGCTGTGGATCTTTGGGTCTCAGACTGCACTGGGACCTGGGTCTGAACCTGAGACTGAACCTGGGACTGAACCTGGGACTGGACTTGGGTCTGGACTTGGGTCTGGACTTGGGTCTGGACTTGGGTCTGGACTTGGGTCTGGACTTGGGTCTGGACTTGGGTCTGGACTTGGGTCTGGACTTGGGTCTGGACCTGGGTCTGGGTCTGTGAGTGCAGTTGGGACACACAGCTGTTATCTGCAGAGGTGCTATGGAGTGATCCGCTGTGCACAGGTGAAGAGGTGGTCTGGACTAACTGCGAGGAAACTGCTCCAGGAAGAATGACATGGGTCTGCTGGGGAACCTGCTAAATGAGAAAACAATACTTTATTTAATATTGTTGGGAATATTAATAATAGTATTGTTAGAAATACAAAAAAGGCACATAACAATTAACATATTTCCATGTCAACTTTTGTTCAACTGCATTGTTTTCCTGTGACTAAATTACTGCATTTTATAATTAATTAAAATCACCATCTTGCCATTCTACTTGATTGATATGCTTGAGATGCACGAGTACAATATTCGTAGCATATACATGTATAGCAATGCATGACATCTAAACACATTTCTGAACTACTGTAAACAGGTAAAAACTTTAATTACAATTTACCAATCTTTTAAAGCACATAGAAATCAAAACACACAACTAGGGCTGGGTGATATGGCCAAAAAAATTAAATATAGTCTTTCAAACAGGGGAAGCATTGCAGGTTTTCATATGCCAATTATTTAGGAACTTTGTAAACTGCTTTACATTTATATAAATATTTAATTGGATTTGCACAATAATCCTGCTTTGCAAGTAAGAAAGTCAGGAGTAAAAATGTTTCAAATAATCCTCGATTTTATGATTTAGCAATTTTTAAAAATCTTGATTATTAAAAACCCGAATTAATCAAATTAATTCGGTTAATTGCCCAGCCCTACATGCAGGTTGGGGCGACATGACCGGTCCACAGCCACATCAGATTTACCTGTATCAGAGAGCTTCCATTTGGGGGAGGCTGTGTATTCTGAACCAAGGCACTGTGAGCATGTACGGGGTGTAAAGCGTTTAATGCCGATGTAAATATAGGTTGTGGAAGGTGCGATGGAGAGGTGGGCGTGATCTTCCCCAGCACAGGTGTGGGAGAAGGTAAAAGAGACATGGGTATGTTCGGTGACAACATGTTCTCTACCATCAGAGGGGAGAGGGGGGAGACAGAGGAGGTGGCTGATGGGTGGACTGGCCCGGGACAGAGGAACATGGGGCTAGGAGATGGAGAGACTGAAGGAGGATGAGGAGCACAGCTGGAGGAGGTGGGGAGGGAGGAATCACAGTCGGCCAGCACCTGCACTGTGGGGTAGGGAGAGGGGAACTTAAAAGACAAAGAGGGAGGAAAGGAAAGAGGAAATCAAGAAAACGTTGCAGTGGATTAATAATAAAGCCAGAAAAAAACTGCATTATTAGTATTTGAAGTAGTACTTGAATCTCCAGTATTTGAAACTTCTGGAGATTTAAATATGCTAGATCCCATACAATCCTGTTATTGTTGAAAGGTCCTATATTACGCAAATTTTACTTTTGTGAGCTTTAGGCCATGTTAAAATGTTATCTCCTCAAAAACGTACCTGGAGTTGTGTTTTGTTTCACACCTTTATGATTAGTCTGTCTGAATCTCCAAAGCGCAAAATGCTGTTCCACCTTGTGATGTCATTTAGTGTCAGTTTAAGGTTAATGGAGCTACTTTTACATTTAGTTCAGTAGAGGCAGTGCTGAAATCATCCAGCTGATTCTAGTAAAAGCCATATGCAGTTCACAAACACAGTAGAGCACTTCCTGTATCACCACATGGCATCATAAGGTGGTGTGTTTCCTGTTTGAAAGAAGAACTCAACCTAAATATCCAGGATTTGTGTGAATGAAACACAACACAACTCCAGGTATGTTTTTAGGAGAAAACAATATTGTAACATAGATCAAAAAATGGTGTAATATGAGCCTTTTAACACTATGTAACTTTTTTTGCTCAAACTTTCTTTTGAACAAAAAATGCTATTTATTGTAGGTTTAAATGCAATATAAACACACATTGCTATGGTATTCTACATATACTATTTTTCTATTTCTTTATGACAAAAAAACAGCATGATGAAAGTGTAATACCTGGCCTTGTGTCGATTGAAGGGAAGTTGAGATCTGCAGGGGCTGGACATGATGCGCTGAAGTCTGGAAAAAATACAAAGAAAATAATAATAGTAAGATTCAATACCAGACAATAATAGCTTGCACAATACAGTAAACCATTTGGCGAGGAAACGAGGAAAGAGGATGTTAGCTAGAAAAGCTCGCTAATTTTGAAAAGGCACATTTCCTACTATTGATTCAGATAACAATAGCCTACTCATTTCCAAATGATAGAGCTTCCACATTGACATCACCTTCAAACCTGATATTTGAACAACTTGCCTTAAATCTATAATTCTAATGTGTTGAGATCCATCATATCCAATCTAATATGGAACAGCAAGCTTAAAATGTTAAAATAAAAAGGTCACCAGTCTGCCAAAATCTAAAACTGTTTTCATAGATTTTGAGACTGAAAAGGTCCATTTGATGTAACCAGAATATTTAAGTAAGTGTGGGAAAGTCAATTATGCAATACCTTCTAAATGGTGGCCGCATTTTAACGGTCCACTATGTAACCTTTTGGTTGGGGGTCTATCACCTGCTTGTTTTTATGGATATGTCATTGCTCTGCCTGGAATGTTCCACAGTATGACTTTAAACAGGTCTACCTTACATTTATTCAGTCACAGGTGGTTTAACTGCTCAAACACACCTAAAGGAAAAAGGCATTCTAACTGTAAACAGGTTCACCATGTTGCAGATCTGACCTGTAACTTTGTCTGATTTGGTCTTCGTGAAGATGAAGAAAGGTTTAATATTATACTGTGAGACATTCCAGATGAACATTTCTCTCTCTATGAAGAAAGTATAATATGTAATAATGGATATGGAAGTTCAGAATTGCAAATTTTAAGTTATTAAAATTATCTGAACATTTTTTAAGAACTGAAAATCCTTTGTTTTACCTCGATAAGATAATGACATCATCCTCACCTGAGTTGCATGTCCGAGTAAGCTCTGACCCTCCTCCACAAATGTTTGAGTAAACTGGACTGGAGCTGCATGTTGTTGTGGCCCATTTATGGTATGTGCATAGTCCTGGTTTGTAAGAACTGCCTGGTTTTGTGAAAGTACAGGATTTTGTTGCAAAGTTGCATGGTGCTCCTGCTGATTTGTCAGGTGTTGACTGTAAATCTCTGGTGCAGCTTGTGATGGCATTTGATTTGAAGCCACACAACTGGGATAGGTTTGTTGGAGTGAAAAGAAGCTTGAGTTAGCTGGATGCGGTGGTTGTTGACTTTGCGTTTGGTAGCCCTGTGCAATATATTGTGGTGTGGCTGATGCTTGACTTGGCTGTACATTTTGCGGTGTGTAGCCTGCAGCGTTGGCTAGAGAACTGAGAGGAGCAGTGGGGTGGTTGAGACCCGACTGGAGGTACTGTAGAGAGGTGCTTGACATGCCCTGAATAGACTGATTCTGGTGGTCCACAGAGCTAGCCTGAAACAAGAGACACATAGTGAATATACCGTGTTGATAGTCTGCTAACTGTAGGCACTGGTCTGTCTGAAGATCTTTTATTCAAGTTAGACCATCTGACCATAAACAGCTGACTGGGTTAGAACCACAACAGATGAGATGATTTGTGTTGTTAAACAGTTTTAGTCAGTCTCACTCTCACCTTTTTTGTTAGAAAATGAAACACCTGAATAGGACCATGAACGCTCGTATTGATCACAGGCTCCTGAAAATGTGTTCTTTAAATCCATTTAGTATTTTTTTCAGACTATTCATACATTCTGAGACACAGAGATACATGTACACCCCCAGCGTGATGTCACTGCAAAATATCAATATATAAATGCCAAGGCCTCTTTAAAATTGAATCAAGAGAGAACTTGCTGCAATCACTGCTGACAAACAAGGTTACATCTATTATTGAGCTGGAAAAACAAGCATATGGTAAAAGACACGGGACAAAAAGCAGTAAAGAACAAGAGAAGAGACAGGATTAGATCTCTGCATTGTAAAATAAGAGACAACAACCAAAGTTTTAAGACCAGCAATAGGGAAAGAGTTAAAACTGGATTCGTAATCAGGGAGTAAAGATGTTAGGATTTGTATCAGTTGAAAAGGGCTGGTAAAAGTTAATGAGCAGGAAACACACGATCAGTTAGACCTTGTGGCACTGTCCACCATACGTCTCTGAGGAAGCAGAGCCCAGAGAGCAAAAGGTAATAGGTCACAGTGTCTCCATGCAGATTGGACTTCAAGGTTAGGATAGACGTGTGGTTAGGGAAGCAGCTGAGACCTTGTTAGGACGTTAAACATTTATCTAGAGACGTACCACTCCCTTGGCCCTGGTCTCTGGATCTTCTGAACAGTTTGCAGGCAGGGAGTCTTGAGATACTTCCAGGTCTCCAATAGAAGACAACAGTTGTGTCTTCAAATCACCATTTCCATCACTACGAGGTGTCCGGCGAGGTGCAGCAGGGTGCATGGTTTGGGTGTGTGAAGTGGGGCAAACGGTTGATTTTCCACTGATTATGTTAAAAAGATTTTTCTGTAGCAGTGAGAAATCTGAAGACTCGTTTGAAATTTTCTGGCTTGAACCATGGCGTCCTAATCCATGAGTTAACCCAGTGGTCGGATGCTGAAGGTCATTATAGTTTGACAGGGGAGGGCGACTGCTCATGTAAAACAAAGACAAGCAGGCCTGGCATGTGTGTCCTCTCTGCATGGACAGTAAATGATTATGATGAGATGTTAGACTCATTAGACTGCTTAGGTCAGAGTGCCTGCGTCCACCTGGAGCTGGAACGGCTAGATTCTGATTGGTCGATTCAGATGAGGGTCTCACACACGTGTCACTAAGGCGGCGCTCCGGGGATAAAGAATGCAGAGTCGTAAGAGAGGGAAATGCATCTTCTACTTCCAGTTCTGTAGGACTCAACTCTGATTGGCTCTCGAGGACGGGGGTGGGGCTAACTGACCTCTGAGCTTGAATGTGGCCATTAAATTGACTAATATGATTGGCTCTGTAAGTGTCTATAACAGGAGCACTCCCCCTCCTGGCGGCAGCGCCCAAACGCGTCCGGATCTCAGGGCTCAGAGTAGGTCTCCACACTTCACCTTTGTCACAGGAGCGAGGTCGAACTGGGGACTGACCAGGCTGACACCAACATGCAAAACATAAGTTATGTAAATACACTCATGGGATAAGGCAAGAATAAAATAGGCATTCTTGTGGCGCTAAACAGATAAGTATGTTTGTGCATAAATGTTTGTAGTAGGTCTAAAAAAAATTACATAACTAACAAAGAAAGCTGCAAATCTAGCAGCTTTGTGCAAATGTCACAGTTAGAATCAAAGTTAGTATTCACTTATTTTCCAAACAACATATGGCATAACGTTTTTGTGCAAATCAAATTAAGTCAACTTATAAATGAGAGAAAGCAGGAAAAGTTAGACAAAGCATGGCAAAAATATATCATGGAAACAGGAACACACTAATTAAATATGGTGTGTGGCAATATTGTACCTAAATCAGAATTCACTTGTAATTCACATACTGGAACAACTAACATATTTAGGTATTGATTATAAGTGAGAGACACTGGTCCAGTGATCTTCCATTTGTAAATGTCAAAAATGTATACATTTGTAAGTTCTGAGTTAATCTGTTTGGATACAGACCTGCTGTGTTGTCATCGTGGGTTCAAGAAGTGACTGGTAAAGGATGCTCTGCTGACTGCTGTGTGAGTCTGAGTAAACTGTGGAGCCTGTACCACTGTCCAGTGTGCCGTCAGCTGCCAAAACACACACAAATAAAACATAATTTAATATATTTTTTTTCCTTTTGTTGTCTTCACATTTTACAGTGATCAAATTTCAAAGAGGTCAAGCCAGATTATTAATGCTTGCAGCTATTCTGAACATGTACCACTTTGTCTCTACTGGAGCTGTTTAAACGTACGTGACCAGTCAAAAGTTTGGCCTCACCCTCTCATTCAGTGATTTGTTTCTTTTTTCCTACTACTTTCTACATTTTAGCAAGATATATTGAATTATATCTTACTTTATAAGTATGAGAAAAAGTTAAATAACTGTATATAATATAATAATATATTACAATTTCTAACTAAACCCACTTTTTTTGCGACCTAATTCTGTACATCATACTTCATATAGAAAGTAGTAAACAGAAAAAACAGTGAATGAATCCAAATTTGTCAATCAGCAGAGACAATCAATGGCCCTATATCTCTGTAACCGAAGCCTCTTACACAGGTCCCTTCTGTTTCAATAATCAGTAATAAATAAAAAGGCAGAATTCCTCACATGTGACCGATGTGGTACTGGTTGGGAGGTTGCAGAGGCGGTTGTGATGGTCAGGGTCTGGTTCCTCTGGTTCAGCTCTGGTGGAGGAGATCTGTGTGGTTGTGCCCAGTGCCTTGTCCTGTCTAAGAAAAGCAGACACTGTCCTCTCTCTCCTCCATTTGATCAGAGCCACTCGGTCCCGGATGGACTTTCCCACGGTCTTTACATCACTCTCATGGAAGAAGCCCGACTCCACCTGATGCACAAGAAAGGCCTTTGCATTATACTGCAATTTGAGAAAAAAAGGTTGTTGAAAGCAAGACAGATGGAGAAAGGAGAATGCGAGCTAGCAGAGGGGAAAGAAATCTATTTTAAGGGAATGAGTGTTGAAGTATTGCTTTTGTCAGCAGCTGGCATGGTTGTGTATTTATCAGGAAAATGTTAAAGCTGCAACTAGGAACAAATGAGCACTTGCCAGGAATACTATGGAAAGCAAGAGCTCAAATTAGATTATCTCTTGTGAAATAGTATTTTCTGTATAAATTTGTGCATGTTTATTTAAACAGGCACAATGTACACTAAAAATAAACACTGGCACTGTAATGTGTAGTCTATAGGCAACATGCAAAATGCCAGTTTATGGGAAATCTCTCAATACTCTATATCTTTCTTTAGTTACTTTTTTTAGATGCAGCTTTGGGAATTAACTGAATACATGTACTACTAATACATATTCAGATTACTGAGTTGTTTTTTCATTTGGTTTTCAGAATAGTTATTTTTTAATTAAAGGGAAAACCTTGTGGTCGTTCTTGTGGTGAGTGCATGTGTGATTTCTCCATCTGTAATTAGTGAATGAAAGGCAGACCAAACTATGAAACAAACATAAAGCTAATCCTATTTACACTATAATTTAAATGTGACTCAATGTTAAAGTATTTTAAGCACTCAGAATATTGAACTCTGATTTGACCATGCATCAGAATACATTACAAAATACATTTGAATGCAGATATTCAGTATTCTGTAACTAAATACATTTCCAAAGCATTCTTCCCATCACTGCCTATAAATTGTGGAAGGCTGATGCTTATATATTTCCGACGGGCCAATTCTGTAAATCGGTTTCCAGGGGCATTTCATCATCCACTCACCATCTCTTGTGCCACAACTTCAGGAACCTCTTTCTCCAAGTCAAATGAAAACTCAATGGCTCCAGTTTCTTTGTATTTCCCTTTCAGTTTTTTGTGGTCCTCTACCCACAGCTTCAGAGCGATGGACGCCTTTTTCCCATCATCCTCCTCTGCAAGCTCCACCCTCACACCTGTGTCTTCGGCAAAGAAGGCGTGGTTCAGGAGTTCTTTGATTGTGTATCTGACAAATGGAAAATACCAAAAATAGTTTTAAATTTTACATGTAAAATTTCTTGAGCTAATGATGTACAGTTGTAAGTTTCCAGCAACATTGAAGCCTCAGGCCATTTTAGGATGAGGTAAGCCAAACAAAGCACAACTGATAAACATAACATTTTGTACTTTATGAAAAGTTAATTTAAAACAATAAACATGATTATTGAAATGTGTAGCATGACATTTTGAAAAAAATATACTGTTACTCTGCAGCTGATGTCATCAGTATTTAACATAATCAGGGTGACCAGAATTTCACAATAAAAAACTGGGACTTTTTTGGTGGTTGGTAATGATAAAATTGTGAAATGAGTGCGTAAATTGTTATGCAGAGACCATTCATGATGAACATGAAGTCAGTATAGTCACATTTCCTTGGTGTTTTGGTCATTTTTAAGCAGCTTTTCTGTATTTACCCCTAAACAAATTATAATTTATACCTCTCTTTACTGGCAGGGACATATCTTGTATAAAACAAACAAATCAATGGTTTTGGAAAAATCTGCTGGGACAGGGGACACAGGGTTCACAGGGTTCAAAACTGGGACTGTCCCAGGTAAATGGGGAGGTCTGATCACCCTAAACATAATATACCTGTGAGGGCGATGCCAACTGTAGACACTGCTCTGTCTGAAGCTCTGTTACTCAAATTAGACATTAACCTGATTTTTATTTTAACACAATCTAACCAGAGAGAGGTGATTTAGCTGGAACTACAACAAGTGAGATGATTTGTGCTGTTAAAGTCTCTCACACATAAAATTAGTCACAAGCTATTTAGCACATCAAACACCTGAACAGGACCATGAACGATCGTACTGAGCACAGGTTCCAGAAAATGTGTTGTTTAAATCTTTTTTTTTCACCAACGTGTGTCAGCATAGTAAATAACATTCTGCAAACAGAGATACATGTAGAACACCCCCAACATGATGTCACTGTAAAGTATCAATACTGGGATGCCCTAGTAGCGTTATAGGCTCATTAAAGATTTATTTCCTCCGCATCATTGAGTTTATGCTGAAGATGTGAAATCGTTCAACAATAAGAAAGCCATATAGATACATAGACCTGAATGTGACCCCTTGTGCTTATGCAAGTGAACTGATAGGTGCCTTGCAGATACAAAGGAAAACTGTGATGTTGCCAAGTTGTCAGCTGTCTGTGCAGGGCAGTGAAGCAGAGAAATTGAGATGAGACATAACCCAAACACAAACAGTGAAGGACACTGGTTTAAAAGTGTGAATATTAGGCATGGTGCCCGTCACTCACCGCTCCTCCTTCTTTTGGCAGATGCACTCCCCAATAATCTCCTTTATTTCTGGATCCATGACCTTGTTGTAGCTGGCTGGCTTAACTCCCTGTGGAAATGTGAAAAGAAATCTGAAGTAGTGCAGATATGAGATTTAAAACCTTCCCCATTCCAATTTTATTGGAAACAAAGGAACATAATACACTATGCACTGACACAGCAACACCTCATCTACAGTCCTCTTGCTCTTTTTCCAAAAATAAAACAAGTCAGTGTACGTGTATTACAAGAATGATCAAGCTTGGAGATTTAGATCTTTAAAACTACCAAAGTTGTTATAACGTTGACTTGTTAATGTGCTATGTCTGCATTTTTATTCATCTATGCTGAAAATGTGTAATTATTACATAAAGGGATTCCCTGTGGTTTGTTATTACAGTCCCTTAAGCGTAAAGTAATGGACAAAGACTGCCAATAAACACGTGAGTATCTAGAGACAGTTTCACAGATTGCCCCTGACCATTACCATGTCTTTATTAAATAGCACATAAGACACAGGTCAGATTTCAACCAGTCCCAGAGCAGAAATCAATTCTCCCTTCAAAGGATTGCTGCATGATTTTTACAGCATGTCCGCTTAAAGATGAAATGAAAAGTGCTTGTTTAACTGGTAACAAGGACCTTCAGCAGAACACTGACTTACACTGGTGACTTTGCGGTAAATCTGGGCAGCGTTTTGGCACTCTGCATAGGGGTATTCCGAAGTGGCCATCTCCAGCATACACATCCCAAAAGCATAGACATCCACTGCTTCATCATAGTGCTCCTCGTACATTTCTGGTGCCATGAACTCTGGTGTGCCTAAAAGTAAAATAACAGTTACAGACTTTCTATAAAACCTATGGACAGAACAGGCTCTTGTGATTTCCCATTTGATCATTGGTCACTGATTGTTCCTTTAACTTGCCACTGAACTGCAACCAATAAAGCTATTAAAAGAGTTTCTGGAGAGTGCGATGATCATATTTGGCGAGCAAACAAAAGATGTAAGATGTAAAAATGCTCATTAAAAACACTATAGTGATAAAAGTAAAATGCATATTATTGTAGTTATTGAAAATTGTGTTAAAATTTTTTGTTCTCATTAATCCAATAATGCTTCATTCAGTTTATAGGTTATGCAAAACTAAATGCAATATAAAACAACAGTTAGCAGTGTTTTCTCTTGATTCTCTTTCATAATGATTTTACTGGTTCTTACTTACCTATAACACTTTTCGCAAAGGAGGCTGCTTTCAGTGTTGCCAGTCCCAAATCACCTATTTTCACTGAGCCCGTGGGGCCAGTAATGAAGATATTGTCACACTTCAGATCTCTGTGTATGATGGGAGGAGTCCGGGTGTGGAGGAAATGCAAGCCTTTCAAGATCTGACGGCACCAGCTGCGCAAAACTTTGGGTTTCATCACTTTAAAACGCTTGAGATACCTTTAGAAGAAAATTACAGAACATTAGTGTGCATAAAAGATTACCGTAATATAATACTGCAAATATTCAAATACTGACGTTTTGAGAGTTCCCGATGTCATGAGCTCTGTCACCAACACAATGCATTTCTTCCCTTTGAGAGGAGACTCCCAGAAGTCATAAAAGCGAACGATGTTGGGATGTTGAAGACCCTTTAACATCTCTGCCTCCTCCTTGAAGCGCTGACGCTCCATTTTGGACAGTTTACGGTCCTAAAAGTAAAAAAAAGAATAAAGAAATGTAATATTTCCGTCAGAGTTTCTGTGTGGGAGGATGTTAAGATTTTACATCTACATCACTTTGTAATGTCAAGTTTGAATTACAATGACTTTTTTTGAAATATTAATACAAAATGAATGCCAAAAAAACATGTTTTCACCATCAAGTGTCATGTCCACTTTTAACTAAAATGTGTACCAAAATAGAAGGTGTGAACATTTTGCAGTTTGTGTAAGTATATGCCCCCTTAAAGGTCCTATTTTATGCACAATTAACTCTTTGAGCTTTAAGCCATGTTATAATGCTGTACCTCATCAAAACGTACCTGGAGTTGTGTTTTGTTTCATTCACACATGTTTGAGTCTCCCTTTATTATTGTCTGACTATGTCTCCAAAACTTTGTGATGTCATGATGCAGCAGATTAATTTAACAGCTCCTTTTACCTTTAGTTCAGTAGAGGTTGGCAACTTCAGGGCTGAAATTATCTGGGTGATTCTAGTGAAGGTCTATGAAGTTTGAAAAGACAGTGGAGCCCTTCGTGTATTACCACTTGACATCACAAGGTGCAACAGTGTTTTCAGTTTGAGAGAAGAACTCAACCTAAATATGCAGGGTTTGTGTGTTAAAACATGTGCGAATGAAACAAAACACAACTCCAGGTATGTTTGTGATGAGGAGACAATATTATATCATAAATCAGGAAATAGCGTAATACGGGTCCCTTTAAGTTGCATTCATTTCCGAGGTTTGTGTTGGGAGGCAGAACGGAGAGAAGCTCACACACTCACACCCTCCACCACACTCTGCAGTCCAACGACATCGATTCCCTCTACATCTCCTTCACTTCATCCACCTTACACTGGCCTCACCCCACTCCCCCATCCCCCCATATCTGCAATCCGTCTCACTTTAACCTTGCACCTACCACGCCTTTAGTACAACCGGCATCACCTACTCAGAAGCATCCCTTTTCTAGCACACTCCATTCAACTCGATGCCCTTTAAAACAAGCAGCATGACTTCCTTTATCTTACACTGCAGCTTCTCCGATCACACGCAGAGATCTCTTATGTAACCATGTATACTCCTAACAGGCGAGACGTGAAGCTGGCAGCCCCACCCTCATGGAGAATGGCAACAAAGAGGGCATCATGAAATTAACCCATCGAGGTGAAATCATGCCCTTTTAAAAAAGAACATTAAAACAATACAATCTAAACCACTCTTAAACAATTATAAAACATTGCGCTAATAGCTGACTTTGTATGGATCGAACAGGCTCTTGTGATTTCTCATCCCTGTGCATAGTCATTTTATGATAGTTCCACTGAATTGCAACCAATAAAGCTGTTAAAGGAGTTTCTGGAGCGTGTGATAATCATATCTGGTGTGCAAACAAAGCTTTTACTGAAAATAATTATAAGAGAAACAAGATATGAGATGTAAAAATGCTCATTAAAAACATTCTATATTGATAAAAGTAAAATGCATATGACTGTAGTTATTGTAAATTGTGTTAAAATCTCAATTAATTTTATACGATATGCAAAACTAAATGCAATGTTTACATAGAAGACAGGTGCACTGCTCAAAGGAAAGATTAAAACACAAAATACTAGAAGGCGCTGTGATGTTAAGCAGCTATACGGTTTAGACTGTGATTTGCATATTAATCCGAATATTTAAATACTCCTAATATAAAAAATAACATGACGTAAGGAGAAAGCATGACGAGCCTGATGCTAACAGCAGGTTCAGACTCGGATTGTTCTGGGGGTGGGGTCTTTCTGTGCTCCGCTCTAGTGCTATGAATAATTCAGCGCTGCAGAGATCCCAGGACAGAGGCGAGCTGCGCAGTGCTCGGCGTGTGGAGGGTCCGCCCAAAGACGGCAGTCGGGTGATCCCCACGTGCTCCTCCCCGCCCCACACAAACACGTGGGTGATACAGATACGACCAGCAAGAAAGATTTGTGAGGCAGAAATCACTTTGTACTCTTTGACTCCTGATGCTGCTGATGTCTTTTTCACTCATTCTCCTCTAATTTAGTTATTGCTTATTGTGAACATGTGTCTTCTCAACATATAATGCAGCTTAATAATCAAGATGATTAAAGGACAAAGAAAACAAATAAATAAAAACAAAACATTAAAATTAAAAAATAAACCACTATCTCAGTCAGCAAAGTACAAATGTGTGAACACTACTCATGCTCCTCAAATATAATATTGATGTAGTTAATGTTTTTTAATTGATGGTTGTTGATATATTTGTAATTTGACTAATTTATGACATTCACGATTCATGCTTAACAATGAAAAACAAAACTTTTACATCTTTTGAATGGGAAAAAAGTTCAGAAATGTTTAACATTACAGTAAGCTGAAACCAATGGATATTCAGGAATCAAAATGGTACAACAAAAATAAACTGCAAACTGTATCATAATATTTAACTTGGTTATCACATTCTTATCATGTTGCCTTATCATTATATTTGCTCACGGCAGAGGTAGGGCTCGGCGATATGAGAAGGAATGATTCACAAACGTTTTACTGTTAGATAGATATTCAATTAGTTTTTAATATTAGAAAATAAAAACAAAAATGTCTTTTACAAAAATGACATTTAACAAAAAAAAAAAAAAGAGTAAAATTTCTTACTAAAGTAGGGTTGTAAAAGTATAAAAAATCAGATCAATCAATACTAAAACTAGTACCAAAAGAAGATACTAATTTGAGCAGGTATTGATACTAAAAAAAGTCACGTCAATCCTTCCTTTTCCTTAAAAGCCTTGTAGCTTTAGAATGATCTTGAGCTGTATCAAAAAAGTATAAAGTATATAAGACTAGTATATGTATGTCCATAAAACATACCTGCATGACTGAGATATTACACAGACACAAGGACATATGATATTATGAAAGAATGTGCCATTATTAAATGTTGAAAATCATATTCTATTGTCGAAATAAATATTGGAATCGTATATTGATATTGAGTACAGAATGTTTGAAATTTTAGTTTTATGACCTGTGGTATAACAAAAAAACTGATTCAGTGATATATCGTGACACTACATTGCACAATTCTTGAATAGATATAAAATGCATCCAAATCTATTTTTTGAATAATATTTTTCACTATAATTCATCATCAGATACATTCACTTTTAAAAAATGTAATAAATTACATTTCATGCAATTTTGTTCTTGTGAAGTTGTAGTTGACAATATTATTACAAGTATTTATTGATAAATCACAATATATCAGCCATTGTTTTGGTATCGGGATATATTATGATATATCGAATCGTGACATGCATATCGTGATGATCATGTATTGTATTATCAAACCCAAGTCAATGCACAACCCTAATTATGACAAAATGACTCCAAGTTTTGCAATGCCTAAACTCTGCACCAATGTTTTTTTGTTTTGTTTTTTTTTACTGACAGAGTACTGGCTAGCGACCTCTCAGTCTGAACTACATCTTTGCTTGGGCATATTGAACTAAAATCTGATTAATTGTACAACACAAACCAGAGGTCAACTGAACATCTGGAGTGGACAAAATGAGTATTATAATGTACTTTTCTGTGAAGGGCCCAGAAATTGCATGATAGAAAAAACTAAGCTCAAGTCAGAGCCAACAGTGTCATGTGACTCATCCATCCACCTGATTTAAACACACATTTTTGTGCAATTCCACACTCCATTACCTCTGAGAGTTCCCATGACTAATATTTAAATCTATTACCTTCTCGCTCAGTGCATAGCGTCTTGTTTATGTTGAATGAGCTCTGCAGAGTGTGGAAATAATGGACTTGTACACTGAGGAGGTGGGAGGCTGCACAGTGGAGCCTGGCTTTATAAATGGCCTTCAGCTCATGTCCCCATCCATTCCTCCTTTTCTGCTGCCAGTAAACAGTTTTAACTGCAGAGTTTTAACAAGACATTTATACACAAGTCGTATACTAGAATATTTTTATAGACTGTTTTTATTTAGTTTGCTGGTTGGTTCTTTTTCTGTCTTTTCTGTACTTTAATGCACTTTATGTAACTCTTTGGTTGGGAGTCCATCACCTGCTTGTTCTATGCACACTGCTGTGCCTAGAATGTTCCACAGTGTGACATTAAACATCCAATGTCGAAATAATTTCCCTTGCAGATCAATAAAGTTTGAGTCTAAATCTTTCAAATAGCATCAGACTAATTGTTGTTTCATTCTGCCATTTATTTGTTGCAGCTCAAGCCTTTTAATGAAACGGTTTATTTAAAATTGTGTTTACTGGGATTCTTCTACTTTGTTTCGGTGGCATAAAGTAGTTTCAATATTAGCATTTATCACAGTGTATCTCTGTAGCAATATATCGTGCTTCAAAATGTGTTCGTGACAGACCTACATACATACACTAATCCTAACCTGTCTTTAAGGTTCATTCTGTGCAGATTCCTCTGAGCACATACCAACACTAGAAAGTCTATTTAGAGACACACTCAAGCTTCAAACACAGCAATGAGTCAGACTTGTGAACAACACTTTGCTCTCAGTAAAAGCGTTGCAGTCTCATTCATGCTAACTGGTGATATTTAGCTTCTCATGAGCATCCTAGCCCTGGTCTGACGGTTGTGTTGTTGTAGTCTCACTCATGGTCTTTTCTGTGTGTATGTATTAGGGGGGATGTTGCCATGCTGTGCACACAACACCGCTGGGCCCACATGTGGCCTCTCCTGAATAATGCACAAGCTCTGATGTCTACACAGGGCCAGACAGAAGGCAATCCAAATGTCTGGATAAGGTTTAGCTAATGCCTGGGTTACAGAGGTTAATATTAAAATGCATGACTCCTGTTTTAATCAATGGTTTTGCAGTCAGCGCAGTTCAGGGTGGAATGATGTTGAAGTGCAATAGACAGCAGGCCATCAGGGAGATGAGGTTCATGGTGTAGTGAGACATGATGCAAAAAATACGGTTGGATAGATGCTAAGTTTGGACACTGGCCAAAAGGAAAAGCAGTATGCACGGATTTAGGGATGACTGAACTGAACTAAACTGCAATCAAAAACAGTTTAAATGGAGCAATAAATCCCTATGAATCACGAAAACCACGTTAAACTTAAAGGTGCATTGTGCAACTTGCCTGCTGGAGGATCCGTCACCTGCTTGTCTCCATGGAGATGTGCCTAGAATGTTCCACGGTATGGCCATAAGCTTGTGAATCTCCATGGAGACTTGCAAGCCAAATTACAGGTTAGATTTGTGGACAGGCGACCCCACTCACAGTAATAAACAGCAGAATGAAACACTTAAATACTTTCCTTCTTTTCCTACTTTTCATCTGTACCAAGTCAGAAGTTATTAATTCAACCTTTTACGGCTTTTAGCTTATCGTATAGCCAAAAGATAACCGAACAAAATGTACACACAATAAACAGTGAGTCCCAAAAAATATGATTCCAGATTTCATATACTGAACCATAAGTCAATATAGTGATTATCGTGACAGGCCTAAATATAACGCACTTCAAAATCTGTTATCGTGACAGGCCTACGTCTTAGAACAAAATATTCAGTTCTAAAAATCAGCACACACCATAGATACACTGTACGTGCTGAGACAGACAAATGTTTGACAGACATGAAATGATAAGGCCATCGTTCTGCTGTTACTGCACTTTTAGATAAAAAATTGTGCTACTCCTGTGGGACAATAGCAGCTATAACGCACTATTGATTATGCACTAATAGAATGAGAAAGGTCCCGGTGAGGAGAGGCTCTGAGCTCAGGGACCATCCATCTTCGCAACACCACAGACAGACTAATCAGACACCACCGTGACATCTTCACAGGTGGCTGTCATAGAAGAAAAGTGACATTATTGCTGGTCCTGTGCTCCACTTGTGTCATCTGTAGATATTTTTGGTGCAGAGATGACATGGTATTGGTTTGACTAAGTTTTGTTGCTATGTGCCTTTTTGGGGAAATATTGGGATGCATTTAGCCAACAAGTCAGATCTTCAAATATACAACTGTGTTTCCCAATAATACAGGAGACTATGGTGGCCCTACATAGTCTAAAATTCATCCCCATAGCCTAAAAACAACCTGGACTATAAAAACCCCACTTTGCTGCCCATTGTGTTATCATAAACATTTAAACTATACTGGGCAAAATGGCAGCTTTAATTAAATGTAGGCAATAAACATAATTTATACTCTATAAGTTGTATGAATATTAAGATTTATGCAGCTAAAACCTGGAACAGTATTTCTGAGACAGGCCTCTATTTTGACTATGTTTAAATCCAAGATCAAAACTGTTCTGTTTAGCTGCGCATATGACTGAAAGGTTTTAATTCTGCCCTTTTCTCTTTCACTGTTAATTTTGTGATGATTATTTATGTTTTGATTTGTTCATATTGTTATTTTAATATCTTTCTTATTCTGTAAAGCATGTTGTGTGTGAATTATGCTAAACAAATAAACTTGACCAAGATGAAATTATTGAAATGGCCACCAGAGTCTCCCCAGAATCTATGGGAAACACTGTACAGTAAACACCGCCTTATAAACATGGTTAAAACAACCAATGAATAATAAAGCGACCTTATCTTAGATTGGAATTCACCATGCAACTGTTGCTAAACAAACACACTGAGTGTTTAGTCTAACAAAAACTATTGCATAATAAGTTACCTCATATACCTTTCTGATAATTGACCAACATTAACCAAGGCAGATTATGAGAATATGCGACCTTAATTATCAATAAACCCTCATTATAACAGCTAAGAATTGTCACAATGGAGTAAAA
The DNA here is from genome assembly GCA_034769755.1 of Odontamblyopus lacepedii. NCBI lineage: Eukaryota > Metazoa > Chordata > Actinopteri > Gobiiformes > Gobiidae > Odontamblyopus > Odontamblyopus lacepedii. The sequence goes on along the minus strand of CM068345.1, from coordinate 21,086,710 downwards.
CACTAAATCCTTATCACGCAAGGCATTTCCGAAGCTTAACAACACTCACAAACATTTCCCTTTTCCTCTAATAACAGCACAACATTCAAACAGGATTAGGCCGATTTTGGATTATGTGACAGAGATTTCATTAAGAGCGTCTTGACAGCTTCCTGTAAAGAAATCTATGACGCACTATATAAAAGGATTTTCTTATGTAAACAGCCAGTTATGTATGAAATATCTGAAACTCTCAGGTTAGCTTTAATATGCAAGTTTAAAGATCAGTGACTGGGACACAGCTTCTTTCATTGAAATTAATAGCCTACGCTCAATACGCAGAGGATGTGATTCTGTATTGATCTAACAGGAAGTCTCTGTTCCTTAGAGGTCACAGTGACATAATGTGTGGAAGGGTTCATTCATGTTCTTCAGATCAAGTTATGGAATTAAGGACTGAACTAGCACAATACGTTTTAAAAGGGCTCCTTATGTTGTTTTCTGATCCATGTTATAATGCTCACATACACGCATAGTTACATAGTTCTGCTCTCAAACAGAAAACACTGTTCCACTTTGTGATGTCAGGTTGTAATGCAGGAAGTGCTCCACTGTATTTTTAAACTCCATGCACCTTCACTAGAATCACTTTTTAGCCCTTGAATTGCCAAGCTCTACTAAATAAAATATTAATAATAATAATAATGCATCAGTTTAATATAGCGCTTTTCAGGACACTCAAAGATGCTTTACAGAGCATTATTCATTCACTCCAGACCCGGTGGTGGTAAACTACTATTGTAGCCACAGCTGCCCTGGGGCAGACTGACGGAAGCGAGGCTGCCAATCTGCGCCATCGGCCCCTCCGACCACCACCAACACTCACGCACACACCACTTTCATACTAGGCAATGTGGGTGATGTGCCATGCCTAAGGACACAATGACAGTTTTTGCCACTGGCGCCCCACTGTGGCACCTGGAATTCCCAGTGGTCTCCCATCCAAGTACTAACCAGGCCCGGCCCTGCTTAGCTTCTGAGATCTGACGGGATCAGGCTTTGACAAGCCGGTATGGCGACAAGGTAAAAGGTAACTGTTAAATTGAAAACTACCACTACATGACATCACAAGGTAGAACATATCCTTTTGAGCTTTGGAGATGTAAACAGACTAATAATAAAAGGGTTACTCAGACATGTGTGAATGAAACTAAACACATCTCCAGATATGATGAGGTAACATTATAACATGGCCTAAAGCTCACATGAGTCCATTTTGCATAATATAACTTTACCTCCATCACATAGTCCTAAAAAAAGAGAACATATTTGGATATCATATAAAACTAGGTCCAAAAGGACACAGTAAAAAGTAGTTTTTGTACTTGGCAGTCGTCTTTACCCAAGGAGAACTTAACACTGCAACACTGCATGAGTCATATATAGACAAAACAAGAGAAAATCATCTCTAATCTCTGAAATAATAGTGTAGCAGGAACCCACTATACTGAAGAAAAATACTTAAAAGGTGCACATTTCTAGTAGAGGGCCGCCACCTCCATGAGAATGTTATTGTTTTGTCTAGAATGTTCCATAGTGTAGATTAATCTATCAAAAGGGAGACATGCAGGTGCGCGCTATATTACAGTTCAGATCTGTGGAGAGTCACTCCTATTCACAGTAAGAATTATTGTATTTTTGAGGATTAAAACACCCGTAATCAATAAAGGCTAGATAAATATGTTTATATGTTTACCATGAAACAATCCAGGCAAAGCAATAGCATCTCCATGGAGACAAGGAGGTAGTGGACGGTCCACCAGAAAAGTTGCGCAATGCACCTTTAACAAGCACTCTGTTTTGTGTAAAGTCAACAGTTTTATGATAAATCAATGAATGTGCATTATGTTTTGGACCACTGCTCTAAATCTGTTCTCTGGCATATTCATATTCATCCCGTTATAAAATATTGTTAAATCCAAATTACAAATTGAATGTGAGAAACTGGTAACTGAATTTTGTAAAGTATAGCATTTTAGAAAATTAAATATACAGTGGAACAAGGAAATCCCACAACATGACTCAGCCAAAATGGTGACATATTATTGACAATGCTATTTGATGGCAAACATTAAGTTAAAAATATCAGTCATTAATAATTAATCAGGTCCAAGAAAACCTCGGGTGCTATGATACACAGGACCGACCGCAACCCAAAATAAGACAAATATGCACAAATGTCCCATCACTGCAGAAAGACGGCTGAATTAATAACTTCAGACTCATTAGAGGTGAAAACTAAGTACTGAAGTGTCTGATTCTGGTATTTATTTATTGCAGCTCATGATTTTTTAACACTATTGTACATTTAGAATAGCTTTTGTGGTTTCAATGTGCTTTTGGGTGATTGTGTCAATGGCATAAATTTGTTTCAATATTACCGTTTATCATCTGCATTTAATTCAGCAATACCTGTTTGTTTATTTATTAAATCTAGGATGGTGCACAAATTAACATGTGTTACAACACCATATAAATGTGCCAGTTTGCCATGAATTTTCATTTGTAGCAGCATTGGCAGGTTGATGGCAAGACAAAAAAAAAACAGGGCTATGGCAAAAAACATTCAGTAAACACATGACAAAGAATTTAAAGATCAGTGAATGCAAAATTTTAAAATATTGCCCTTTTTTTTGCCCTTTGCTAGATTTGAGAGGGGCATTTATACGTGCACGTTTCATACAATAATGAGGATGGAGTATGAAGCAGAGACAGGCGAGGCGGGTGGAGCGGGGTAGTGGCCAAAGATGTCCCAGGATGAACTGGAGAACTGAGCCGACCTCCTTGAGTATTTTAGCAGCCGCTGCAGTGAGGCAAAACGCCAATAAGACCCACTTGAATCAGCACTCTGCTCTGGTCCAGACTAAACACAAGCCGGACATTTCCTCATGTTCGATACTATATATATATAAGCGTGTTGTAAGAGTTGTACATAAAACAGAATATTATCTTTATAAAGATAACAGCTTAACAGTGGTATGAAGTGCAAGAATAAAAAGTATTGCAATTCATCTCTTTCTCACGGGCGTCTCCCAGTGCAGGGATTAGCATATGTGTCGTTTTATGTCAGACAACTTGCCAAATCATCTTCACGTACACTCCCAGTCAAAAGTTTAGACACCGCTTCTCATTCGATGACGCTTTTCTTTAGATTTCCTACTTTCTACATTTTAAATACATACAGAAGACCTCAAATATATGAATAAGAAAAAAACTGAAATAACTTTTTTTTCTGTGGCCATACCAGCTCATCAAAGCCTGATCCCGTCAGATCTCAGAAGCTCAGCAGGGCCGGGCCTGGTTAGTACTTGGATGGGAGACCACTGGGAATTCCAGGTGCCACAGTGGGGCGCCAGACACGTTGTGTCCTTAGGCAAGACACTTCACCCACATTGCCTAGTATGAAAGTGGTGTGTGCGTGAGTGTTGGTGGTGGTCGGAGGGGCCGATGGCGCAGATTAGCAGGGCAGCTGTGGCTACAATAGTAGCTTACCACCACCAGGTATGGAGTGAATGAATAATGAACTGTAAAGCGCTTTGGGTGTCATGAAAGGTGCTATATCAATACAATGATTAATTAATAAATAAATTAAATTAATAATTATAGTTTAGATTCCTCAAAGTAGCGACCCTTTGCTTTGTTGACAGAGCTGCAATCCCGCGGCTTTCTCTCAATGATCTTAACAATAAAGTAGCCTGAAACAGTTTTCAATCCAAAGTCTACCATGTCAGAGTAAAGAAATGGCAATTGTCAGTGATAAATAATAAGTGTTATTATCATTTTTTGTACTTTGAGGTTACTACATTCCATATGTGTTTGCTCATAGTTTGGACGCCTTCAGTGAAAATCTACAGTATAAATAATCATGGAAACAAAGAAGAAACATAAATGAAAAAGTGTGCCAAACTTTTGACTGGTAATGTATAAGGACATGTGGCCGTTTCTATATAATTTAGTGGTATTCTAGTTTAGTTGTAGGTTGCTGTACTCGTCAGTTAAATCTTTTTTTTTTTTTTTTACATGTATGATGATGTAAGATGTTTGTGGCCAAGCATTATCAAAAACTTTCAGCAACAGCCAACAATGGTGAACAAACCAAAATGAGCTCTAGGAAAGTCCCTGGTGAAAAAAACTACTGCCAAGCTTTAAGGCTAACCAGTTCAACATGTCTGTCTTGACCAGAAAAAAGTTTCCTCTAAACAGGAATATCAACTATTCAAAAAGCTACATGTAGAACAGAGAAAGGCACCTGGGTAGAAAGTGTGCCCCTAAATAGTTAAAAGTAGTTATTGGGGAGGCATTTGTCACGCTTGACAGAGGAGGAATCTAGGACACCTACAGAGAACAAGAGAGGCTGATTACAGACGGAGCAAGTACTTATTTTTTATGTTGAACAGATACATTTATTTAGTCATGGTCCTGGTTTTATGCCCTGAATAAAACACACTGCAAATGAGTCTGGAAATAAGCCTTGGTTCTGGAAATGACATTTTGGTGAGGTTTTAGATGAAAGATATTTTTAAATAAATGTACCATGTAGCCTACAATGTTTTTAATATATTTTTTATACACTAAATGTGACAAATGATGACCAAAAATAGACATTTTAATTTTGAGACACAATTTCCAACCTGCCAATGCAAAGAAGGCATGCAATAAAACCTTTTATAGTTGAAATAAAACCGTTCATAATTGTAAACATTATGGTGAGATAGAGGTCAACTTAAACTCCCTGTGAGACTAGCAGAGCCTGATCGAATAGAGAAGTTCCTGTTTCTGTTCACACACAGAACCCAGATGAATTCCTCTGGGATTACTGCCCCTAATGAGCTGTTGTGACACCCTGGATTGTTCGACAAAAAACTGAAAGGTTCAAAGTAAGCGGGTCGGCAGTAAATATTTTTCTTAAATGTTTACCAGAACTATAATTATCAGCTATGAAGTACTAGATTCACATGTTTTCCATACACGCGAGTTAGTATGGATTGTCAGTGGATATTAGTGACACAAGATGACAATTTGGGGTCACAATACATTTTAGGCCTCACCATTACTGCGATAACGTTAATAAAGTTTAAAAAAAAAAGTTAAGCCTCTGTGGAGGAGGATAATTGTATTCTGTGTAAATAAATAACATTTTAAAGAATTTGACTGTGTAACTCTCATTTATTTTCACTTCCATTTCCCTGATGGGGACGAAAGCAATCAAAGCGAATCAATAACATGGTTATTTGGGAAGTTTTGTTATAAGACACCCTTCCCGCCACACCCCGCCTTGTTCTGACATGAAGAAATATGAAAATAAAAAAATCACATAAAGAGAAAAAATATCTTTCACAGGCTTGTCCTTGCTCTCTAAAGGATGTTCTTTTGGCGCAGTGGTAGTTAGCTATACACTTCCCATGAGTCCATTTGAATATATTACAACACATGTTTTGCATTTTCAGCCATTATTTTATCAGTTTTAGCCTAACAGTCCAACTACTTTACAAATAAATAGGTCAGGCACTGTGTTGTGTTCAAGGAGTGCAGGAAAAGACATGATTTCCACGTCCTGGCATCTTTACATGGCCGTCACAGTGTGCTGTATGCTGATTTAATCTACTGACAAACAAGCTCCCCGCCAAATACCACAGAGGAGTCAACACAAATCAGAAGTAAACTATGTGCCCCGTGTTAGACATGGACACAATCTCTTCAACAAGGAGCAAGAGAAAAGAGTTTAAAAACACAAAACCAGTTCAGAAAAGATTCAAGACATATGCAAAACTAAATGCAACGCAAATTTCATAAAGAAGTTAGGGTTGTCAAAGGTATTTAAAGTATCAATACTAAATAAGTCATAGGAAAGAAATGAACCTTTCCTGAATAGTTTTAGAGTGATAGTGAGCTGTATCAGAACAAGAGCACATAGACTAGTATACGCCCATGGTCCAACTATGTAACATACCTTAGATGTTTAAATTACTATTATTATTGTCTAAATAATTGCGTGAGTGTGTGTTTTTTTGCCATCATCATGTATTGAAAGCCATACCAAGTCCTAGTATCTAAAATCAAGCTTGAAATTTTAATATCGTGATAACACTAAAAGCGGTAGAACATTGTTAGTATAGTAGTAGTTGTTTTTAAAGATAGACCAATAAATCGGCTGGCCTATATTTGTACTTTTAAACGCATCTGTCATCGACCTTAAATCTCCAGCATAGGCCTACGTTTTGTTTTGGTCCATGTGCTGCCTAAAACATGCACAGAAAGCTTCATTTTAACATCTTAGTGCCAAAAGATAACTGCTGAAAACAAGAGTACACAGCTCTCTTAAAGTTTTGTGGTAAAAAAAAAAAAAGGCTGTGGATGAGTTTGGAGTAAATTTAAATTTCATAATGTGGGAAAAACAATCAAATCTTCCCCAGATTTCAGCCCAAACATGATGAGCCTATCCGATTTTTCTCAATAATCCAAAAATGAGAAAAAGAGATGGATAAGATATGTATTCTCAACACTGCTGGAAGTTGATGTACATTAGGGCTGCACAGTTTTGGAAAAAAAAAAATCAGTTGGAATTTTTCAGACAGGTATTGACATTATTGTTAAATCAGGTCCTCAGAGCATTTTTAAAGTTCCGGATCCAGGGCAGTGTAGTCATGATACTAAAATGTCAAACTTGATACTCAGATACCAATTTCTGGTCTAGATATCGCCAAAAATATCGATAGAGCTATTAGTCAATGGCAGTGGTGGACGAAGTACTCAATTTTGTTACTCAAGTAAAAGTAACACATAAAAAATCTTCCTAAGTCAAACTACTGGAGTACTTTTGTAAAAATGTACTTTAAAAGTAAAAAGTAAAAGTATTTTGCAGCAATTTAGAATAATTAAAGCATCAAATGTAGTGATTTTGATAAATAACTGTGCTGATTTTAAGTGATTCAATTGATTTCTTATTTTTTCTAGCTGTTTTTGTGTATTTGGTTTGCTTGAAGTTGAGGTGCTGAAACAAATTTTATGTGCTAAAAGTCTCAGCCATTTCAGCAGGTCTCAAACCATAAAGAAAAGTACTTTTTACTTTTCAGTCAGATCTAAAATGTAAATGAGTAGAAAGTACAGATACATACTCTCAAATGTAGTGAAGTAAAAGTAAAAAGTATCCACTGTAAAACCTACTTGTATGTAAAGTAAAGACACCTAAAAATTGTACTTTTACTTTTGTACTTCGTTATCTTTCTTCCACCACTGGTCATTGGTCTTTCTGGAGTCTAATCAATCATCAACGGCCATAAAAAAACCCATACTGATCAATCTCTAGTTTTACCAACAGATAACAATAGTTCGTCAATGTTCCATATAGCAGTGTGGCTGTATTTCTGCCATAAAATGCAGAGGCCTTTTGGTTTGATATAATTGTGAGTAATTCATTGCTATGTGTAAACTTTATAAATGACTTTGTTTCGTTACATTTCATCACACGGCACCAGCTATTTAAAAGATGGAGTTGTGAGCTTGGGCGTGCTACAAAATACATTACTTAAATAGTTCGGTGGGTTGCCAGCACCGCCTGTGACATAGCAGCAGCTTGGCACACAAACACACAGATGGGGGTGATGTGATGGGGAGAACGGAGGCGTGAGACAGAGATAGAGAGAAAGTGGGAGAGGGAGAAGGAAAAAGGTAAACAACATGCCAGATTAAAAATAGTGAAGGTAAGCCTACTGAATTTGAATATAGCAGAAAAACTGTGCAATTCTGTCTGACCTTCCTCTACTATGTCTATGTCCACACACATACCTAAGTCCATATGTTCACCATGGAAATGATTTGTCCTGTCTACACAAATAAAACTACTGGACTAATATTAGGCCTGTCATGATAAAGACTCAATGCATCGTTCAATATGAAAACTCATATAGATAATAATATATTTTGGGGCTCAATATTTATCATGTGTACAATTTCTTTGCTATTGTAGGGAGATTTGTGCCATTTTTTATGTAATAATGTAAGATTTGAGCTGTAGAGGGTTGAATAAATAACTTCTGTGGCTAATTATTAGTTACTTGCAGCTATTTATTTGTTGTAGCTTATGTCTTTTAATGAGACGGTATATATAAACATGGTTCATCAAGTTTAACCTGCTTTATTATTGCGCAAATGGCATAAAGAAGTCTATTGTTTATCTTAGTATTTCTCTGTAGCAATATATCGTGCTTCAAAATGTGTTACAGAGAGAGGCCTAGCTAATACAACCTGAAATAAGAGTAGAGTTCCCAGGTTCTTAAAAAGTCATATTTTAGTGTCAGAATGGGGCCAGGCCTATGTACTTGAACCTGCAAGCAGAGAGAGAGGCCCCAGGACAAAGTGAAAAAGTAGGTCGTGACCATAGACTGTGGTAATTTATTCTTTGAACTATATGCAATTTCTATGAGATCTGTTTCCTTAGAATTACATAATTTTATTCTTAGTTTTTCAGCACATTTTAAAGTTGATGCTGAATTCATGCTTTTTACAATCTATAGTCTGAATATTTGGTTGCAGTGTTCTACCTGATAAAGTAGTACGTTGCAAATCAAGCAAGGAAGTGATATCTAATTTCATGCGGTCATAACAAAACACAGGATAAGCCTATCCTATTTTTGTCCATAATCCAAAAATGAGAAAAACATGTATAAGATATGTATTCTCCACACTGCTGAAACTTGATGCACAGTTCTGGGGGAAAAAAAATGTACTTGCAATTTTTCAGACAAGAATTGCAATTAGATTTGGCGTTACTATTAAATCAGGTTCTCAGAGCACATTTTAAAGTTACTCAAATTTCAAACTTGATTTCAATACTAAGGAACAGACTTGATACTCAGTACTGATTCTGATACCACAATAATAAAACACTATTTAGACACAAGAATGTCATTTTCAGCAATAATAGCACTTTCTTTTATGTTACCATGTGGCCTCTTATCTGTGTAATTCCTCTGTCATCCAGGTAGGTTCCATGTGGCCCATGGGTGTTTACTAAGTCTATGTGGTCTTATACTAGTTCTGATGCAGCTAATCAGCTTTTAGAGGTTCATATCTGTTCTGTGGATGTCACTTTTTTAATATTGATAATGACTATCTGGTATCAATTAGTATCTGATTTTTCCAGGGACAATTAAAACAAATGCAACAAACTTTGGGCTGTTTGTACATGTTAGTTTCCCCCATTAAAAAAACAAACAAGATATTTTGTTGTTTCAAGAGGGAATGCAATATTAAAATTGTGATACTGATTCAATTGCAACTTATCTACCTGGCATCTAACTGCAATTTAAGTTAAGGTGTAGTTTGCGTCTCATATTGGACAATGCCACTTGTTCACCCAACACTTTTGCTCAAGTTGATTAATGATAATACACAGTCCATTTACATACAAATGCTTTTCCATCTCTAGTTAGTACCACTGCCATGAAGACCCTCGGGAGATTTTGTTGAGTGAAGCATTCAAAAACCTGATCAATATTTCCGAAGAGATCAATAGGTCATTAAGCTGAGTGTGCTCCAAAGATCACACGTTTTACATAACATCACTATGCACAGGGCTGTTCCACTGACTTTAATCTGTTCTGGACAAAATTAAGAGATTTGGGGTTATTAAGGTGACCATGTGAACATGGAACATTTACATATGACTCAAAGCGAAGATAAAACATGGTGGATCACTTCCCAGCTCCTCGTGCCATCATCGTGTGCTGCCCAACTGCATGACATCACCACATACATGAAGTCATCCACATATTCATGCAACGCTGGCACCACACTGAGTGCTCACACAGACAATCTCCACTCTGATGTGGTTCTAGCCCTGTGTAATATTTTTTAAAAGTGAATAATGAATGTTAAATTTACAACACACTATCCAGTCGGCTTGGCAGTGACATGATACTGTTACAAAGCTTCATTTTGGAATAATATTGTATGAAGAATTCACTTAAAACCACCACTAGTACAAAATATTTAAAAGGTGCGTAACATTTCTAATGGAGGGACAATGCCACTGTCTCCATGGAAATGTTATTGCCTTGACTCGAATTTTTCACACTATAAATTAAACCAATCTATCACAAGGGAGACAAGCAGATTACAGCACCACACTACATTACAATTCAGATCTGTGGGGAGTCGCCCCTATTCACACAAGGACTTTGTGTATTTCTGAGCAATAGAAACATCCATAATGAATAAACGCTAGATTGATATGCATAATGGATATGCTCCATGGAACATTCCAGGATAAGAAAGAACATCTCCATGGAGCCAAGCAGGTGGCGTACTCTCCACCAGAAAAGTTGCGCAGTGCACCTTTAAGTTTGAGCTAAACTGGCTTTAAGTGCATCTCTACTTTATTTATGAATCCAGAAGGAACCGTCCTTTTGATCATGTTGAGCAATAAGACAATAAAATCCTCTTTAGGCCTTATCTGGACATCCACACAGCAGGTCACTAATACCTTAGGCAGACCATTCACTGTGGCCACCTCACACTTCCCAGCATGCAACAGCCCACTTCAGCTGCTTCCTGTTTGCCTACCTCCTGTCGCACAGAGGGAGGCAGTAAAAATCACAACATATCACGTACTACTGACTCAAATACTGCACAATGACGCCATATACACTTTAATGCAAATATGCTGGATCCATACAGCAGGAATGTGTCGCACACGTCAAGACCTGGTGCAGCCAATGATTTTGAAATTTTAATTTAGACATGTTTATCTGTGTGCCGAGAGCCTTCTCTCATAAATCATCACATACATGTCTTTCTTTAAGTAACTGCTTAGCCTAGAATGTTCCACAGTATGGCATTAAGCAGGTGACACTACCAGTTATGGCTTTGTAGAGGAGACCCTGCTCACAGTATGAAGGCATGTTTTTCAAAGCAAATTAGGTTATAATGTTGTTACCGCATCAAAAACATACCTGGAGTCGTGTTTTGTTTCACACATGTTTGAGTAATCCTTTATTGTTAGTGTGTCTACATTTCCAAAGCTCAAAATCCTCTGTTGCACCTTGCGATGTCATGAAGAGAAGTTTTCAAGTTAAAGGCTACTTTTTACATTTTTATTCAGTAGAGATGGGCAATTCCAGAGCTGAAATGATCTAAATGATTCTAATGAAAGTGTGTGGAGTTTCAAAACACAAGTGGAGCTTCAGTTTTCCATTTGGGAGAAGAACTGTGTGTCAAACATGTGTGAGTGAAACAAAACACAACTCCAGGTATGTTTTTGATGAGGAAACAACATTAACATTAACAGATATTTCAAAAAAGCTAAATATGGGCCCTTTAAAATAAATGTGAAATGAGTAACCAGAATAGTTACATATTGCACCTTCGGGTTCACTATGTAAATGTTGCAAAGGTAAAATCAATGGCGTAGGTTTTAGTCTTTGAAGAGTTGCTGATGCCAACTGTAGTCTGCTAAGCCTCCTGGGAGTAAGAAAGAAAGAGAGATTATCCCCTCTGAAGTCTTCAATGGACAGAAATAATGAGTTATTGCACTAAGCAGGTGATTTCTTGAGTCTTGACTGTTTAGCGTGCTACCATCTCAAACGTACAGAGCAGACCTATGTACTACATGTCCTAAATATTATCAGATGTGAAATTCCTTTTGAGCATGGTTCCTCCTTGGCATCGATTGGGGATATGAACCTTGTGACCATAGACAGGATAAAGAAGTGAAAGAAAGGTATCGTGAGGTCACCCATAGCGTTCAGCTCCAGTCAAATGAAGCTCATGAGGCTAGCAGTTGTAGGGGCAAATTTGGAGGCAGTTTAATTTTAGGAATAGGAATTTATTTACAGAAAAAAAAACAGCAGGACCACGTAAAGCGGGTTAATACGAACAGAGAGAGTTGACATTGTTTTTCAATTTGAAGTCAATTGGAGCCAGAGTTGATGGAGCCGGAAGCACCCCAAGCTCACTTTGACTATGGATTTATACAGTCTACGCTTGTAACTAAGTACTGAATTTAACAACAGATTAATCTACGACCATTTTAAACCAGTATACTAGACCATGGATAATCAAAAAACAAATCCTCAGTAATAATCTTGAACAGTCAGGAACCTTTGACTATGAGGAAAAAGCACCATCATGCCACAGGTTTAGAACAAAAATACAAAACAATGTGACTTCAAGTTCAAGAATACTGTGAGTGACATAAAAGGACTCACCTGTAGCTCACACCACGCCACCTCCACCCACGTCTCCGTATCAAAGCCCTTGTAGACCGTCTTGAAGGACCCTCTGCCCAGCTCGATGTCAAATTTAAGAAAGCGTCCTCCTGGAGATGTGGACACAGCCTTCATCTCTGCCTCCTCTTCGTTTTCCTCGCTGGCCTCCTTTGCCACCATCTTACCACCATCTTGGCACGTCACGTTTGACACCTCTCCACCTTTGTCCTTATCCTCATCTGCGCTGGCACTCTCTGTGGCACTGTCCTTTTGCCCACATTGGCTCTCAGTGCTGGAACCTTCTTGAATCCCAAGACTAGCGCTCCTACTCCTGTCCACAATTGTTCGCAAGTTAATATTGAGTAATTTATTCTTTTTGTCACATTCTGGGGCCTCAAAAGCATGTTCTTCCACATCTGCAAACCATAAATTTCTTCTAATAAATCTCTGATGAACATTTTTCTGAAAACTAGACAAAGGGAAGGCATTAGAGTTCCTGCCATCTTTTGCGTCTTTGTTCATATCAGGTTCACCGCGGGAGTTTGGTACAGAGGGGCGTTTCTGGTGGAGGTCAGAGTTCACACTACCATTTACATCCATGATTTAACAAAAGATCCACTTGCGTGCTTGGGTTTCAGCGCATGAGGGTCTGTGCACTTTCAAAAGGGGGAAATCTATAGGGGAGTTCTTGCAGTGCCCACTCGGTGACGCAGTTTGTCAGAGGAAGCCCCCAAAAGTGTCAGGATGGATAGCACTGACGAATATTCAGGTAAAAGACCCATGAGCTGAAAAATAACAAAACAGTAGAAGTAAGCAACACTTTCAATACAGATTTATCAAAGACATTATGATCAAATGCTTTCTAGGATAGTTGTCAAAAATGCAATGAAAGAGAACGGTTTGTGGTGTTAGGTGGTATGTGCCAAGGCCCACACATGCTGGAAATACATAATAATTAAGAATATGGGTGGATGTGGAGTATTTCATTAATTACTTCCTAGAATTAATTATTTTTAAATGAGACCAATAGGCTAATGTACTAGTAAAACCATAAAGACGGGGTTGTAAATTGGCAAGTGTCATTTAATGATTATTATAGAGGCTTTAATATCTAAATAAGGTCAGATTCATACATAAAAACAAGAACTGAACTAGTAGCTACAAAATGGTGTTAAAATGTAACATCCATACAATTATATTAAATAAGAATCATAATTTCTTGTGCACCAAGACAATTCTTTTTGTCATTTAGGCATTTTGATACTGAAACGACATGAATCCACACTTACCCATTACAAAGCCACGAGCGCAGGGAGGGATACCACACAGCAAAAGTCACGCCAGCGATCCACGTTTTGCAGACCTGTCGTGTCCAGTTCAGCAGCGTTACTAGAACAGCGTTTGCTTAGATTAGCAGGGTTTCCACTGCGAAATGTGGACGTTAAAACGCCCTATCTACAAATGCGCCTCATTATGAGAAGAGTAGTCACAATCCTACTCAAATCGGGTCAAACGAAGTGAATAATCCCATAAGAAATTAAAAAGTAGGCTATTTATCTCCGTGTACGTGCGTGCATCTCTAGTCGGCGGCTGCAGATCCGCGCAGTTCCTCTGTAGGCACCAGCACCGTGACTGATACAGTGCGCATTTACCAGTATGGCCGCTTTAAGAGACAGAAATGCTGAGTTTTCCCGTGGCCCTGTTGGAGAGTAATTTGCCAGAACAACAGTTTTAAGCGGTCATCGTTGCAGCAGCACCAGTGTGGCACTCAAACGCGCTCCCATTCACTTCACTGCTGAGATCCACGCCCCTGGAAAAGACCGGAGAGTGCGGCCAATCAAAGCGCACGTCTGCACCCGGAGCCTTCGTATACATCAGCCGCAATGAGCTGCATAACACAGGGGGAGAAGTATTTCTTTGTAAACTGCTCTTTTATTTAACACGGAGTGGTTCACAAACTGTGATACGGGCCTTTTTGTGGTCCCTTTCCTTGAAAGTATCCTATTCTGATATTCTCTCTCATTTTTATTTTATTTAAAGTGTAGATCAAGTTTATTGATCTTCGATTTATGAACACTGTTTAATAATACACTAAGTTTAGTCTGGATTTAAACCCTGCATATTTAGACAGAAAACACCACCTTGTGATGTCATATGGTAATACAGGAAGTGCTTCACTAGAATCACCTGGAATTGTTGATCTCTACTAAACAAAAGCTAAAAGGAGCTGTTAACTGAAAACTACCACTACATGACATCACAAGGTGAAGCAGAGCATTTTGAATTTTGGAGATGAGACAGAGTACTAATAGCCTAAAGGGTTACTCAAACATATGTGAATAAAAACACAACACCAGGAATGTTTTTGAGGAGGTAACAACATTATAACATGACTAAAAGCTCCCAAGAGTCAAATTTGTGTAATATAGGACCTTTAATCAACATTGAAAAACAATAATTTGTAAACAGGCTTGACACTCCACAGATGTGACCTGTCACCTGCTTATATCCTGTTTGTCTCCATGGACAGAGATATTTCTATTGCTGTACTATGTAACTATGAATTTCTCCTTCGGGCATCAATACAGTATTTATCTATCTATTTATCTATGGAACATTCCAGTAACTTATATAACATCAGCTCTATGGCTGACCACAGACTTTATTAGACATTATTCGTCAGCAGTTATTGAGAAAATATAAAGCATAAACCATCATGTCACATGCCTTTATTGTCACTGTAAATAAAGAACAAAATCTCATAACTGTAAACTGTGAAGAACATTTTGGTAACACATGTTAAACCACCAATAACTGCTTAAAAGGCTATGGAAGAAAATGCTAATAATCTTTAGCCTACATTTTAGATAACATGATACTCCAACAAGGACATGGGTCTTGCCTGGGTTAAGACACAATGGAACAAAGGAAGTATAAAATATCACGGAGACCTACATGCTCATGAATGATCTATGCTTGTGCCTCTGCTGTATATAGTAGTGTATATAGTATATATATTTATATATTTTAACTTTGGGGAATTACACAAAATATACACTGGCTTGCCATTTTGAACACAATTTCACTGTGACACACTCCAAACGTGCCACAGACCAACTGAATGTTAATTGTGTTATACACTGATCGACTTGACATTTGATAAGCAATTACTAAGGACTGCACTTGTGTTTTACAAGACAACCCTTCACTATATCATCCCTACTGCT
Source organism: Odontamblyopus lacepedii (assembly GCA_034769755.1). NCBI lineage: Eukaryota > Metazoa > Chordata > Actinopteri > Gobiiformes > Gobiidae > Odontamblyopus > Odontamblyopus lacepedii. Next base: position 21,071,238 of record CM068345.1, on the reverse strand, counting down.
CTGTTATAATGGAGTCATTTAATTTGACATAGATTCTACATCTGTTGGAGAGGAAGCAAGCGGAGGAAGAGAGGAGAGCAGTTTAGACACAGAGACTTCCTGGTCTTTGTCAATAGTGGGCCAAATAAAGACACAATTTAATGCGACCACGATCAATAAAACAAGCTCCACTTTACAGCTTACTCACACATGAATGAATGCATATAAGGGGAAAGTTCAGTCAATAAACTTAAACTTAAAGGTGCACTGTGTAACTCTTTGTGATGAGGATCCACCTCTCCATCTCTCCAAGGATATCGTATTGTATTGCCTGGAATATTCCACTATAAGGCATTAATTTTAATAATTGGTGTTTTTACTACTTAAAGGTTGTATAGTACACAAAATTGACTCTTGTGAGATTTAAGCCATGATATAATGTTGTCACCTCCTCAAAAACATAGCTGAAGTTGTGTTTTGTTTCATTCAAACATAAGTGAGCAATCTTCCAAAGCTCAAAATGCTCTGTTCCACCTTGTGATGCCATGAAGCAGTAGTTTCCAGGACTGAAAATATACAAATGATTCTAGTGCAAGTCTAAAGTGGACCTGTATTACCACATGACATGACAAGGTAGAACAGAACGCTTCCTGAGAGAAAAACTAAATATGCAGCGTTTGTGTGTTAAACATGTCTGAATGAATGAAACAAAACTCTCCAGGTTTGTTTATAATAAGGAAACAGCATTAGACACAGGCAGGTGAATAGTTAAACAGATCGGAAAAGTGTCTCCTCTCCACAGATCTGACATGTAACTTGGCAGGTTGATGCTGCTGTTGGTTTAATCTCCCTGAATACAAGCAGGAGGTGGAAAAGTTCCATAGTACACTTGAATCCATCTTAGGCAAATTAATTTAAACCGATAAAAGCGTATTTCTATCAATTCAGCTACACTGTGAGAGGGTATTTCAAGAGTGATAATAGTGATAATTAGAACATACTATTCCTAGTTATCTGAACTGATACTACTGCTGATTTAAAATTATTACTACAATTATTTTGAACACTTTCAGTATACTTCAGTACTTTGGATATTTTTCTAAATATGGGATCTATCGTGGAGTGAAAGGACAGTGTTTGCTTTGCTCAGTACAACGCTGTAAAACTAAAAGCCCTTCTGAGAATGGTCTAAATTAGATTTAACGTTGGGTCGATCCCATCTGGAGGAGGGCCAGCTGTGAGGGAGAGAGGGACTAAAGAGTAAGAGAAGAGATGAAGAGAGAAGAGAGGACAAGAAAGAAAGAGAGAGTGTGAGAAAAGAGAAAGAGAGAAGAGAGAAAAGAGAAGAGGGAAATAGAGAGAGAGACACTGAGAAAGAGCTGTGAGTGAGTACGTGAGAGAGAGAGAGGAAGAGAGAATAGCAGAAAAAGAGGAGGGGAGAAAGGGAGGAAGAGAGTGCTGCTGCTGATGCCACATGATGGAACGGAGGTAAGGAAGTGCTGATGTCTGAGGATGAGATGGAGGAAGGGCTGTGCACTTGACTTAATGTGGGGTTTTCATCAAGTTATGGCCATAACATTATGACCACTGAGGTGAAGAGAGCAGGTTATGGCTTCATCATGGCACTTGGAGAAAATGGTAGCCACTGACCCAAATTTACTTCATCTACAGTGAGTCAGAGCATCTTCAAATTTCATTATATGCATATAGTGTAAACTGATGACAGCTTCCACAAATAATGCAGCCTAAACTGAGATACTTGATCATACTGAGAACACTGCACTGAAAATGTGGTAAAGCAAGGATTAGACTCAAAGTCAAATGAGCTCTTTTTGGACAGCAGCCAATAACTTTATTCAATCTTAAAAAGCAGTGGATTTTATGGCTCATTTGAGATGTAGGTGTTCCCATAAGTAAAAGTGAATAGCTCTGTTTTTATCACTACATAAGAGACCATCTTAAATCACATCTTGTTGCCCTCTCATTGGGCCCTTAAGCTACTTTGGCTAAATGAAGTGACTGTCCCGTTCCCACACTCAAAGAGGGGACGTGACCTTCAGAGCTGTTTGGAAGTCAGTAACACACATACAAGTCTCTGTGCAGCTGAAAGAAGAATGGGCTCATCACACTTAAATTCAGATGGAAGCACAATTGTAGTTATTCCAGTCTTTAACTGCGAGCTTGTTCTGTGACCATCTTCAGGGGTCACAGGCAACTGCATGTGTCCCTGTCCTCACAAGTATAATGTATTCAATACTTGTAATATCAAGTTTGACATGTGGCATGCCACATGTTATTAGCTCAAATACCCTTCAGATTAATAAGTCTGCAGACTTCCTTTTTCTACTGGGACTCCTGTTTAAGTGTCTTGTATTAGTTCTACTGAATGTTTTGTGCTTCAGATACTGTGAGTGTGGATTTGAGAGGAGCACCTCTTCTTTGTGTTTTTGAAGCCGTTCTCAAACATTTGATCGGAGTGGACAGCAGGGAGTTTGTTGACTGAAGTGTTATGTGACAGCTCTCTGAGTGGGTGGTCTCTAGTACTGGCCTAATATCACACTAGTAATTGTCTTCCATTCTTTTTCTTATTCTTATTGTCATTTAGTGGCACATAATAATATATTCAAAACTGAATTACAGGAGTTGAGCAGCCTAAATCACATCTTAATGAAAAAGTAGTGTGATACAAGTGCAAATTTCTACCCACATAAAAAATATATATTACAATGTGATCCTTTGGGAAGCACCCATACTGCAGTAACATAGTTAACAACTTGCAGATAAAGTCAGTGTTCTCTCACTTTCAAACTGAGATGGACTACGTGTTTTTTATTGTATGCACACTTTTAAAAACTTGGAACATGTCTTAGCATTAACCAGTTAAATCTATTTTTTGTCCATAAAATAACCACTTTAAATCATTTCAGACATTCTCCAACAGTTCCAATTTAACATGTTCTCCCAGAATCCACTTGCCATTGCAGTATACCCATTTTGTACAACATAATTGAGCTCCACAGTAAATTAGAGGGTGTTAGTATGTTCTGTTCATCTCTTTTGTGTGTGGTTAAAGGGGCGAGTGATGCAGATGTACCAAACCTCCAGCAGAGATAAGCAAACAGAGCAGGGCTGATTACTGCAGGAGAGACAAATAAGCTTTGGCCTTGGCTCAACTGAAGATTTTGTGAGAAAGTTTGCGTAGACAAGCCACTGAAAAGTGCCTGACCAGCTAGTCCCTTGTACATTCTGTTCAAATCAGGGTCTGGATTTAGACCATAGCGTGAAAAACCTCCATCCAAACTTGAGATGATCCAACCACAGGTGCTATTTCGAAGCATGTCACTCAAATTCAGAATAGATCTCCTCTTGAAAATATATAACTTCTCTTTTTTCTTTGGTGCTATTATCGATTTTCTATTACCGAGTTGACTCTGAAAAAATCTTTTCTCAGTCCTTTATGTTGTATTTTTCCCTTTTTTTACATGTAAGCAGCCAGGATTGTGAAATGAACGGAGCATGTGTCTCTGTGATTTTTTTAATCTGCCTGTCAATCACGCCCTCTGAAATCAGGGGGCATGATATGGCTCCAGATCCACTTGTCTTTGTGAAGTTTTGTTCAGGTGTGTGATTCTGGCCGGTCAACATGACAATCCACTCACTGCTCGCTTTAATAGGTCACCCTGCACTGTGAACAGGTGTACCTAGTATTCTGTTGGGTGTTCTAGTTTTACTTTTCTTTGTTTGGAGTGTGTGTTCACGTGCAGATGTATGTGTCTCATTGTGGGGACCAAAATCTAATTACACTCCAACTTCATGAGGACCTGCCTGCCTTGGGACAAATATTAGTTCTCCTCCAAGGGGTAAAGCCTTTATTATTGGATCAACAACATGATTTAAAGTTCAAATATGAATTAAAATAGGTTAAGGTTGAGGTTTAGGTTAGGCAACTAGAAACTATCGATCTCCAGGAAATGACCGTTATGTCAACACAGTGTCCCCAAAGAAGAATGGAAACCCAGCATGTGTTCTGTGGAAAGATGGAAAAAGAAAACCAGTTTCTTTAATATGTGCCATTCTTATCAGTTAGTAATCATAATAATTGTGCTATTGACTACTTTTTGGTCACATATTCCCATTTTTATATAGCATTTTTCCACCATCAAGGCCCTCACACACACATTACAGTACACAGACACTGGAGGTGAGGTGGATTAAGTGCCCAAGGACACAACAGCAGCATTCATCTGTGGGAGCTGGAATTGCACCGCCAACCTGTGGATCAGTGCATCTACCCACTCTACCAAAGATGTTTAATGATGAGAGCGGGATTTGAACCACCAACCTTCAAATCAATAGACAAACACTCCAGCAACAGAACTACTGTCTCCTACATTGTACAGTATGAGTTCATTATTTTTTGTCTTAATCCAAATTGCACTGATTTAATTAAAACGTTATTGTCTATCAGTTGTTGTCATTTTCATAAAACCGATACAGATGCACATGCAAATCTTGTAGGATTTCTGAACACACTCTTTGGACTTCGTGCGGTGATCTGGGACCTAATGGTCTCATGTACAGGGGGCGGTCTGCTAATGGCAGCTGTTACACTAATTGCATCAGAGGAGTTTCCCCCTGAAAATGAACAGGAAGTACCAGATCACATGCTCTCATAAACATGCTAGATGCCCACTAATGCACTGGAGAGGCTGTTTGTATTAGGACCAGTTTATATGAGTGAGACCTTATGTTATCCACAGCTGATGCATGTTACAGCTGCAGTTTTTTTCTACCCGTTTGCTCCCCAGGCATTTCTTTTCAAATATTTCAGAAAGCAAGTTATGCAAATTGACACCTATAGCCTGTAAAGAAAGGTGAGGTATGACAGGTGATCGATTGAATAATATATCAGCAGCTAATCCAAGAACTCCCAAGAATTAATCTAAAAAACTGCAGCAGAAAGTTTCAAGCCACACTGAGTAACATTCTGGATATTTCCTGTATAATATGAAGTCAAAACTACTTTCTCCATAGAGATATATGTGTCTTATACCATGCTGTGGAACATTATAGCCAAAGGAACAGCATTACATGGAGACAACAGCTCAAGAAGTTTTTCAGTGCAATAAAAACATCCAAAATGGGGGGAAAACATGCACTTATTTTAGCCAATTTTTCAGCTATGTTACGCAATGGGTCACAAAGTAGTGCAAAGTAGTCAAAGTAATGCACGCTAGGTACCTGGCCAGCCACAGCCTTGACAAAAGTTTACAAAGACGAGGGAAACCTTATCATGTCTCCCTGAGTCCAGAGGGCATGATTGACAGAAGGATTAACCAATCAGAGGCACATGCTCCATTTGTGTCCACTCAAATCAACAACTGAAGCACCAAACTATTACTTATCTCAGGTAAAAGAGGTTATATATTTTGTTCTGAATGATACGAGAATATTCGAGAGATGTCTTCCACATTTGAGAGACATGTGATACAAATTAGCAGCTGTGGTTGGATTTGGAGGGAGGATTTTCACCCTCTGTGGTCTGGTTCACTTCTGGTTTCAAACAGAATGCAGAAGGGACTGGCTGGTCAGACACCAGCATGGTAGTAGGTAGAGTATAGTCGTACACAGGTACAGGATTTTTGCTAGAGTACATACATTGTTCTTAAGGTCATTTTAATTTCTGCAAGTGTCTAGTCGTTTTAACTTGTCCTTGCCCTTCTCTGCTGCATCCTGCTCCTGTCTCATGATGATGGATGCATCTCATCTGCCACCTTTTGCCCCAGAACACCTCCCCCTCACCAATGTCAAGTCCATTGACTGGTGAGAAACAGGCCATTACTGAATGCTCTCCTGCAATTACCATGGAAACGAGGTCTGACTCCGGGTTGAAGGTGAGCAGGCGATAGTGCTGCCGTAAGCTCACGTGTCTGACACCACTACTGTATGTCAATATGTAGTATATGTGAGTGTTTAATTATTATTCATATAAATATTGGGAAATCAACTTTATGAAATTCAGTTATTTAAAAATTCAGTTAGTATATTTTGCTGGAAAATAGAGGCAGTTCTTACACTCTTTATTACACAATAATCAGAAATCACCTCATAGTTGCAATCATAGAAGACTTTTATTCCTTTGAGTTAGAATATTTCACAGTAATTGTATTTTACTTGAGTAGATATCACCATCCGATGATTGTGGCAAAAGATGAAAGGGACCACTAGACGCCAGGTCAGTGAACTTTAGATTTTACTCACTCCTCACAAATCAGGGTAAATACAACTTTTTTCCTGCTGTATAGATGGGATATTATAAAGCCTGCATAAAAACAAAATAAATTCTCTGTTTCAACTCTTTTGAAATGAATCGCCATTATATAGTAAATTAATATGTAAATCAATGCATTTAGAAATATGGGCTGCTGTTAACATGTCAAGACTGATATATTTGGGCATGATTTATGGCCATCTCTTTTCAATCTCTCTAACCACATGAATATAAAACTAACTGAGATTAGCAAATGTTATACAGTCACAAAAAAGACCATCCAACAAACATTTTTATAACCTGCGCCCTGACCCAGCAGTTTTACAGGACCTATACTGTAGGGCTTAATGTTACATCAAAAACATATCTGGACTCTAACTCTTTATTTATTAGTCTGTCTTTTTTTTTTTTTTTTTTTTTTTTTTTAATTTTATTTATAGGTTTTCATAATAAAGCAGAACTTAAACAAAGCAAAAACAAACAAAAAATGATAATAGTAATAATTAATAAAAGAAAAAATAAATAAATAATAAAAACAATAATAATATAAAAAACAAAAAAAAAAAAAAAAAAAAAAAAAAAAAGCCACAGTACAAAGAACTATAAATAAATATGTGTGTATGCATATGTATGTACATATACACATGCCCACCATGCACCACATACATATACATATGTATACGCAGATACATACACCTATACAAATACACACAGACACTTAGGGAGATTTAACTTAATGACCTCAGAAATGGGGACCATGTTTTGAAGTATGAGTCCAATGCCTGGTTTTGTTAAGTAGCATTATATATTCCAATTTTGCGACCAAAGTCATTTCATTGAGCCAGTTAGTAAAAGGTGGTGGAGTTGATGATTTCCAAGCTCGAAGTATTAGTTTGAGAGCTGCAACCATTCCAATCCTGATGACTTTTTTTGTGTAAAGAGAGTGCACATAATGGTCACTAAAGCAGCCCAACAGCGCTATAAGAGGATTAGGGGTTACCAGAGTTTTGTAGTTGTCACTGAACCACTTGAATATATCAGTCCAAAATTTTTGTAGCACCGGGCAGAACCAGAACAGATGACTTAAAGAGCCTTGGGATGTTTTACATCGATCACACATCGATGAAACGGATGGAAAGATTTTATTAAGTTTAACTTTGGAATAATGTATTCTATGAACCACTTTGAATTGAATTAATCTGTATCTAGAATTGATGGAACAATTCCAGATGTTTGCAAGTGCATCTTTCCATATCTCGTCTGTTATAGTTAAGCCAAGATCTTGTGACCAGGCCTCTCTAATATAATTAGTTGAGATAGGTTGTGTAAATATATTTACAAAACGTGATATGAGTTGTTTGGAATTTGGATTAATATGCATTAAATTAAAAAAATGCATGAGCCTCGGGTTTCTCTATATAATTTGCAATATTTTGTTGAATAAAATGTCTGGTTTGCAAGTACTTGAAAAAAATGTGATTGTGGAAGAGAATATTTTCCTGTAATTCAGAGAAAGAGGCTAATTTATTATTGACATAAAAATCCTTGATGCAGCACAGACCACTCCTACTCAATTCAACAAAAGTGGTATCTGTAAGAGAAGTCTTAAATAACGTGTTATTTGAAAAGGGGAAATAAATTGAAATGTAATTCAACTCCACTGTCTTTTTATTTGGTTCAAAATTTGCAAGGATTGATTAAGCAAATAATCCTTAGGAAGTTTAGGGCAATTTTTATAGCCAGAATAAAGAATGGAGGAAAGGCTGGTCTGCGCTGCAGTAAGTTCAAGTTTGACCCATTTTGGAGTGGAGATAGATTTAAATTTATCTGGAGAGTCAAGTTGCCAAAATGAAAGTGCTCTAGCGTTAGCAGCCCAGTAGTAATGTCTGAAAACAGGTAGACCCAATCCACCCATAGTCACTGGCTTGCAGATGTGAACTTTAGAGATACGTGACGGCTTGTTAGACCAAATAAACGAAAATATTATAGAATCTAGCCGTTTAAAAAAAGACTTGGGTAGAAAAATTGGTATATTTTGAAACAAATATAATAACTTTGGAAGTATCACCATTTTTATTGCATTAATTCGGCCGATCATCGACAGAGGGAGTAATGACCAGTTTCTAATGTTGGCTTTTATCTTTTCAATCATTTCTAAAAAGTTTAACAGTATAAGTTGTTTTGGATCTTTGGGGATTTTTAGACCAAGATAAGTAAAATGGGTGGAGATGACTTTGAAAGGAAGGGAATTTAAGAATGAAGGCCTATAACAATAGTCTGACAAAGGCATAAATTCACTTTTCCCCCAGTTGACTGTATATCCTGAAAGTGTGCTGAATGTTTGAAGGTAGTCCAGGAGGACAGGGACTGACTTTTCTGGATCAGCTAGGCAAAGAAGTAGATCATCAGCATATAGATTTACCAAACTTTCCACATTATTAAACTGTATGCCAGAAATCTCTGAATGGCCCCTGATACCAATGGCTAAAGGTTCCATTGCTAGATCAAATAACAATGGTGATAAAGGATCCCCCTGACGAACCCCACGCTGTAATTTCACAGGTTGTGACACATCTAAGTTGGTGATAATATATGATACTGGCTGTGCATAAATCATTTTTATCAGTTCAATAAATGTATTTCCGAATCCAAACTGTTTCAGGGTATAGAACAAATATGGCCATTCAATTTGATCAAACGCTTTCTGAGCGTCAAGTGATAATACAGCCGCTTGTGAGTTTTTGACCTTGTCAGAATATATGATATTAAACAGTAGTCGGGTGTTGCTGAAGGATAGTCTACCTGGAATAAACCCAGTTTGATCGGGATGTATAATATTGGCAATGTGATGAGCAAGTCTTATAGCCAAAGTTTTGCTTAGTATTTTTTGGTCACAATTTAAGAGGGCAATAGGGCGATAGCTTGCAGGATCCTTCTCATCCTTGTCTTTTTTTAACAGTAAAGAAATGTTAGCCTCATACAATGAATCAGGAAATTTCTTTACCAATAAAGAATGTTTTAACATTCTAATCATTATGGGTAATTTATTAGTCTGTCTATATGTCCAAAGCTCAGAATGCTCTGTTCCACGTCGTGATGTCATAAAACGGTTGTTTTCAAGTTAACAGCTCTTTTCACCTTTAGTTCAGTTCAGTAGGAATGAGCAATTCAAGGGCTAAAATCATCCAAATGATTCTAGTAAAGGTGTATGGAGTTTAAAATCACAGTGGGGCATTTCCTGTCTTACCACATGACATCACAAGGTGAAACCATGTGTTTTCTGCTTGAAAGAAAAAGCCTGTATGCAGGGTTTGTGTTTGTGTGAATGAAACAAAACTAAACTAAAGGTATGTTGATAAGGAAGCAACTTTCTTACATTGAAAATAATGTTATATGGACCCTATAAAATATTTAGAAACTGCCCATAACTTGGACATGTATTAAATGCCAGATATAATATTAACCAGTTTATTAATGAGCATTTGCATTCTGTTTTAAAGACATCCGGAAAACGTTTTTGTTTTTTTTGTTCTGGCCACTTATACACCCAATGTAGGTAAGGCAGCACGTGAGGTCCTGCACATTTAGGGACGTATTGACCCCCATGACTTCTCACCCACTGCCATCAAAATGCTCGCCATGTCCCACATCTCCATATCCAAACACTGCAGACAATCATGTTGTTCTGATGTGGTCGCCGCCTTTGCCGTCTCTGGGCTGGTTCCTCTCAAGTCTGGCCTGCCCCTCCTATAGAGCGAGCCTGGTCTAATAGGGGCACTGTAGCATGAAGTGAACGGCCTACATACCTCAGATCACTCAAACACACAGCCAGGAGGGGGGCTCAGTGGGAACTCAATGAAAATAATAAAAAACTCATAAGTTACTCAAGATGAACTATAAGATAGGGACTATGTTGTTGCTATTAAAGATCATGAAAAGTTATTTTGAGGAGAAAATATAGCAACATTTGTATTGTATGTTTTGCCCCAAACCCTTAATCAACATAAAACATTGGATTCAAAATACATTATAGAGGTTGAATATATATAAAAAATGTTGCAGTGGTTGTTTCGGAGATTCATATGACTTCTATCAACAACTCAACAAAAAGGCTGATAGTTTATAAAAAAACCAAACCAGTTTAATCTTTCAAATTATAGCAGAAAGTTACTTTGCACTTTTCTGTTTAATTTTATATTTCAGGATAATTATTGCAATATATGAATCTCAACATTTACAGGCAAATCATTTCCCTTTAAAACTAAAAGAAAAAAGTAAAATCTTTAAAAATGACCGAACAAGAAACAACATAAATGGCTAACTTGACACAGAAGTGAAATCCATTGTATTACGTATAGTCATCATTTCTTTGTCCAACCAAACCATGTACCTGAATTTCTGTACTATGCAAAACCCATAGATCTGCTAACTTAAGCCTAAAGTGAGACTCATTCAATCATTTGCATACTCAACACATCCATTCATGTGTGATTCTCCTATACAGACAGGTACTCGCCCTGCTGCCTCAGTGTGCAGTTTGTCCTGTCAGACAGCTCTATAGTCAGCAGGTTTTTGGTCCTCCTCTCTCTCTTCTCTCCTGACCCAACCCAAAGCTGACCCACAAACACACTGACCTCTCCAGGCCACCATGGAAAGTTCCACCAACACAAACAAACAACAACTTAGTGAAAACAAAACAGTTGTCCTTTTAGCTAGAAGAATGTTGTGCTACTGGAAGAAAATGTGAGAAAGATCAGGACTGACAAAGAGGTAAACAATACTACATTTGTTCACACTGGTAAACAGTGGTGTACATGTGACCTCATGCTGTCTGACTGCATACACCTAGAGTTAGCTACATCACCGGCCAGACAGAAATAAGCATCCAAACCACATGCACTCGACGAATTTTTAATTATACTAATGACAGGTTAGGGCAAAAAAATCTTACTTTTCCAGGTCAGCAGAAGAAGTACTAGATGTAATTACCGAAATGCATGTAGAGGAAATCTGACACTTACACAAGGCGTTGGTAAAAAAAAAACAACAACAAACAAACAAACAGAAAAAGCAAATTTGAGAAGAATGTATAAGCTGGTTATTTTTCATAATTATTTTATCTGTATTTCAGTATGTTTAGAGATGGTGGTAGAGTTGGCAGTTTTGTTGAGTCAGAATTTGTAATAACACTAGAAATGTATTGGTAGCAGACAGTACAAAACTTCTATTGCACCTTTTTCCTCTAGTGAGCTACCTTTACAAAAATAAAATGGCAGAAAGGTTCTAGTTTTACGGGTCATGAGAAATTGAGTATAAGCCGTAGATGGGGTCAGATGCCATTATCTCTTTATTAGTGCACAAAGTTAAGCGTCAAAATGGTAGAGCAATGAGAGAAAACAAGCTGTTGAAATGTTAAATGCACCTTTAAAGTCTATTGACAGTATTGCCCTACCTCTGTCCCCAGCCACTCTCGTCATGCTTCTAAATTATGTTTATTTCTTTGCTGTGAGCAGCCTCACGTGTGAAGGTCTGGAGCAGTAACCCGTGATTCAGAGATCGCTCCAGAACTGATCGTTAAAATGTGAAGCCTTAATTAGGCTCTCTGTGTGTCACTGCAACCCCAATTAAACCCAGCAAATGCTCATTACATTCACTTGAATAGTTTCGCATTAGAGAAGGACTTTTAAGCTTATTTGCATAATCAAGCAGTGGTGAGATGTAACTTGATACTTTAACAGGCATTACTGAAGACAATTTGGTTAAAGGTCCTATATTACACAAAATTGATTCTTGCACTTTAAGCCATGTTATAATGCTGTTACCTCATCAAAAACATATCTGGAGTTTTGTGTTTTGTTTCATTCACACATGTTTGGGTAAACCTTTATTATTATCTGTTAACATTAACCAAAGCTCAGGTGCTGTTTCACCTTGCAATGTCATGTAGTGGTAGTTTTCAGCTATCTTTGACCGTAAATTCAGTAGAGACTGGCAACTGCAGAGCTAAATTGACCCAAAAGATTCTATAGTGAATGGAGTTTAAAAACACAGTGAAGCACTTCCTGTATAACAGCTTAACGTCACATGTGTGAATGAAACAAAACAAAACTCCAGGTATGTTTCTGAAACAACATTTTGACGTAGATCAGAAAATAGCATATTATGGGCCCTTTAACAAAAGGGGAGCCTGTGCTCTTACTGGTTTAAAAAGAAAACAACAATCAACAATCAGAATCTGGGTTGCTAAATCAGGATGATGAAACCTGTCCAACTGGTCCATTTCTTTTAAGAGCTTTTAGTGATTAAGGTTTTGCCCAGAGTAGTTAGTGGCGCAGAATGTAGCCTACTTCAACAGTCTAAGTAAATGTCATTACTAATTAATGGCCCATATATTGATTCTTTGCCAGAGTTACAGGACACCATCTTACAGAGCAACATCTTAGTAACAGTAAGAATGAAGCTCCCTCTAGTGGTCTTTACAGGTAATATCCAGTGTATTCCCCATACTTGCTCTCTTTTTACCCAATATTTAAAATTACTTTTTTCCTTTTTTCCTTACATTTTTCAGGAACTTTGTATTGTAGAAGTCACAAAATATCATAGCATCAACTTTAGTGTATAGAGAGCTGACGTTTCAAGTATTGTTTTACATTGAAAATAGATATTTAAGTGAATATGTGCACCAGATTATGTTTTTGGCACATTAGCTGTGTAATATTTAACTAAAATATGAATATATAACTTCTTCTCCTTTCACACACCAGCATACGAAAGTAAAATTTGTTTGGCACCTTCACTAAGTTTCGTTGCAGAATAGTGAATCCATGGGACTGTGCAATTCAACATCTCCTCCTCTGTGGGTACAAATATAAGAATATCAGAAGACATGTGTATCATAACAATCCATTCTATAGTAGTAAAGTACGGCAGCTCCAACAGCCAAACTAAAACAAGTCAAGAAGAACATGGGCCCTGTGAAAATAAGGCAAGAGGAATAGATAAGGGTTCATACAACTGGCAATTAGTCAAACTTTGTTGACAGTGGACTCCTCAAATCAAAACTGGACTATTTTATAACTTAAAGAGCTCATATTGGGTTGTTTTCCGATTTATGCTATAACCTATGTTACCTCCTTAAGGACATACCTTTGTGTTTCGTTTCCTTCACACATGTTCAACACACAAACCCTGCATATGTAGAGTTATTCTCTCAAATATAAAACACTCTTTTTAAACTCCATACACCGTTACTAGAATCATTTCAATGATTTCAGCCTTGGAATCTTCATTCTCTACTGAACTAAAGGTAAAAGGAGCTGTTGAAAACTTGAAAACTACCACTATATGACATCACAATGAAGAACAGAGCATTTTGAGCTTTGAAGATGTAGACAGACTAATAATAAAAGGGTCACTCAAACATGTATGGATGAAACAAAACACTGCTCCAGCTATATTTTTGAAACAACATTTTAACATGGCTAAAAGCACACAAGATTTAGAGAAATATAGGACCTTTAATTTAACATTTCAACACAGTTTTTGCTTTGACTTTGACATTTTGACCCGAGTGTTTTCCAGTACATGACCCCTGACCTAGTTACCCACTGACACACCTCTGACCTGGTGGATGGAGCTGGACTGTTCAAAGGAATGTAGCACAGAGGAAGCTGTTTTGGGAAGCCCCGCACACGTGAGCCTGGATGACCCACAAAACCACAGCCCTGAATGTAATGGGATGTAAATGAATGGAGCAGGACAGAGGCTACAGAGGGGCCGCTCTCTGATACCACAGGTTAAAAGGGTCAACTGGGTTTGTAGATCAGGGGGCAATCACTTTATCCATGATATAACTGCTTAAAGTGCCTAAAGCTCATTTTATTAAACCACAGTTAAGATCATATTTAATATTTATGCAAAAAAACATTTGCACTTATTATTTTTTTTAGAATTGATGTCATCACGCTAATGTTGTAAGTATCAGAAAAATGTGATTCTTATGTGGAAATTGTGCCTGTTTTACAATCATAAAAATCTGCCATATGCACTTCAAAGGCAAGACAAGACGGTACTATGATTTCACTCCTTGTATATTTATGTAAAAATATAATTATATACTCCTTCTCAGTACCCACCTTTGTTATTTAGCACACTGGGGTCATGTTTGAGTGCCTCACTGGTTTTCCTTTTTGGTTCTTCTATCTCTGAAGGACAAACGAGAAACTTTGTAATTGTCATTTTTAAATCCAGTTGTCCTTTTTAAATCCACTTCCAGATTGACAGAGGATCCTGAATTTGGAATATGAATGAACATGCCAAACATATAAGATAAATAATAAAAGGTATAGATCCTAAAAAGTTGAGAAATTAAATGTATCATACGTTTTCATGGACTTACATATGATCAAATTCATAAATTGGATTCACTACAGTATTCTTTTATGTTTTGATGTAATATATTTCCATAAGTCTATTTATTTCTATTTCTCAGTATCAGGAAGCCATAATAATAATTATAACATTATAAGTGAAAAATTCCATTTCCGTGCTGTACTGAGGGAGCTCACTGCCATCCTGCATCATTGGACGTATAATATTTCCTACAAAGGAGCATAGCCAGACTGGACTGCACTAGACTGGAATGGACAAAACTGTTGTACTGATGGTGAATACATTTCTCCTCTGTTAGAACTCCAGTGTCACGCCTCTTCTCTTCAACTCTTAGACAACAACAATTCATTCTACAACACCCCCATATGCATAGTTTGGATAATTAGTTTTTTTGATTGTTTAATTTGAAAACAGCTTGACATTTTCCATACTATCCTGATATGAGTGGTGTACATTCCCACACAGTTTTACCTCTGTATCTGCCTCTAGAGGGCAGTCTGCTGTACAAGTCCTTGGAATGTATCTAGAGTCCTCTGTAAAACTCCAGACACGCCTCTTCACCTTTACAGTGGAGGTTCCTCGACAGCTCAAAATCTCAGCTCAGTCGGCACTCTCACGTTTTTTTACTGAAATGAGAGACAAGGAAACACTAAAACTAAAATGTGACAGACTTGGGAAAAAAAACAAAAGCCCTATCCTGCAATAGTAAAGAAAGAAACTGGCAACAGACTTGAATACAATCTAGTTCAAAAGATAAATTTTTACTACAAAGAGCCACATTGTTATCTATGGTACAAAACAATACAATTCTTATAGTAAGTCTTGCCTTAAGACCCACTTTTATTCTCTTGCATTTAACACACCGTGAGTTGTGTGGTCCTTTGGGTCCCTTTATTTTATCTTTTATTTACTTTCTTTTATGGGTATTTTTGCTGTTATTAAATGCTAGTTTTGCTAGAGAATTAAACAGAATTAGAGTTAAACAGAACTTTTTTTTATCATCCCTTTTTTCTGTATTGTGGAGCACTTTGGAAATTTAGTTTATGAAATGTGCTATATAAATAAAGTGGATTGGGTATGGATATTGGAAGTAATTTTAATTTTACATTTTTATTTCAAATGTCACCTTTCGGGCCTCCTGGTCGGACAGTATTTGGGGGTAGGTTCTGTTGAGCTGCAGCACCAGTTTTTCAAGCATCTCTGAGTCCATTCTTTGGTGGGAACACAAAAAGTGGGCGTCTGTCAAGAGCTGCCTCGTGTAGGCATCAGGGTCTAGTCCAAAAATATGAAATTGTGTGATTTATTATACCTCTAGATTTGGAGAAAATAGACAACACTGTCTAAGAAAGAGCCATAGGGATAAGGTCAAGCTATGGGCATACACCATTCAGTTTGTTTGGGTCATCTTTATGTGCACTTCTTATTTACCTCTTTTTCATCATCTACTTCCACTTAGTTCATGTTTTATTTTGAGCTAAAGGCAGATCTGCTGTTCTTGGGTGACCAGGACAGCCCCAGTATTGAGCTGTGTCCCTTGTCCCAGCAGATTGTTCAAAATCCACTAATTTGTCTCAGTTTTATACAAGACATGTCCCAGATGTCCCTATTTTGACCAATCTGATACGAGTAAACAGTATTAGATTGTAATTTAAGATAAACTACAGAAATCATAATGCTGACAAACAAGCGAGTCGAGAATGGACAATGTTACGCATTCTTTTCACAATTTTATTTATACCAACCAACCCAACCCGGATGTGTCCCAATTTTGAAGGCTGAAATCTGTTCCCAAACACGAATATCACAGTGAAGATGCTACTCGATCATAGACTGTGGGCGTAAATGTACTCGACAAAGAAAAACTGTTCAACTTGTTGCATTAAAGCTACACTTTTTTACAGGTAGCACATGTGATATTTTGGTATTGTACCAAGGGATGAAAATATTAATAAAATTACGGAGACCGTTTCAACATGACAGTTCTCTTTTACTTGAGTCTTCAACACATTACAGAGAGTACTTCAATTCCCTTGTAATTGACTACAACTAAGAATGATGCCACCAAGTGGTAAGGAGGTAAACTACAACTACAATACATCACAGCACATGCAAGATTCAGTCAACACCGACACTACACACCTGTCATAGTCATACTGGAGGTAAAGGGCCGAGTAGTTCTGCTTTCAGTCCTGTTCGTGGAGGCTGTGGCTGCGCACACGCTCCTCCTCACCCCGGGGCCCATGTGACCTCCGGATCCATGATTACTGTATTATTAGGTCACAGGAGATTACTAATAAGAATACCGCTAATTTGTGACACTCATAGGGTTCAACGAGCTTTAACCCTCCTGTCGTGTTCGGGTCAAATCTGACCGTTTTACAACTTATAAAACTCATAAATATTATATTTTACATCTGATTACCTCAAGACCTTATGATATCCTCCACACTGTGTACTGTAAAAGTGATGATCACCTATTTCATTCAGTTTTGTGTGTTTTAATCAACCTTGTTACACCTGTGGTGTTCCCGGTCAAAAGTGACCGCCATAGGAAATGAATGGGTATCCAGAGTAAATTCATTCAACATACAGAAAACATCCCCATACACACTGCCCCAGCTCACTCACTCACTCACTCACTCACTCACACACACACACACACGCACACACACACACACACACACACACACACACACACACACACACACACACACACACACACACACACACACACACACACACACACACACACACACACACACACACACCCTGTTGAGTTCGGCGTTTGGTTTTCCATTTATTTTTTGTATTATATGTTCATTTTGTAGTTCATTTTCAGTGCCCAATTGTATTTTCACTGATGTTATTTAATGTTTACTTCTATAAATTGTTGTTATACACTACTTTGAAACATTGTTCTCAACTAAAGAATGTTTAATAAAAAAATTGGTGGTGAAAAAAAAAAAAAAAGTGCTAATTTAAGAGCAGTTAAAACAGACCGGTCAATTTTGACTGGGAACACTAAAGTAGGGGGCTGGAGGCGAACACGACCGGAGGGTTAATATTTATTTTTAATGTACAATAATTTTATGTAATGGCCCCTAAATTGGCCTATGGATTTTGAAACCTTTTATTAACATAGATTTTATTTACATTTTGACAACACCATTTACATAGAGCCCAGTGTAAAAAAATATACAATTAATCAACAAATCTCAACAAAATAAGTTTCCAGAGGCTACATACAACGTAGCCTACTGTAAGTCCATATCTTCACCAACAGAGGGCGATGTTCTTCAACTTTTCCCCAAGGCACGTAGGTTTGAAGAATGTATTTCCAGTATTTCTACTATATTCTCATAGATCTGTAATAATAATCTTCTTATTATACTTCCCCACGTGGTTCCCAATGTTAATGCAGTCTTGCAAAAGTCAGCAGTTTTGAATACGCTTGACGTCCTCGGGCATCAGACAGATATCACTCGTATAGAAAATTCTTTAGTCGACTTTTTATTCTTCGCCTGATCGGTAGCTCCTGGGAAAGTGCCCTGATGTTTTGTTCCATAGTTCCACACAAGATCAGACCTTGAGGAGTCTACATGGACCAGGTCTGAGCTCAGACACTGTCTTGAAACCCCAATAGGCTGGTTATAGATATTTGAAGAGCTGGGATTTAGTGGTAAAAGTGGTTGATCATATTCATATCCAGGAAGAACAGGAAATCTGGAAGCAGCATTGTATGAACAGGAAGGACCAACTGGATCATATTTGTACTGCTGTTGACACCTGTAATGAACAGATAAAAGTTTTGACTCAGTAATTGAACCCTTGTTGAGAAAAGAAAACATAAGTCCTATCTATAGCTCTGGCAAAATATTCATTCAAATGGCACTTAAAACAATTTCATCAACTTTCATGTCACTGATAAAACACATTTGCTGCAATAGTCAGTTAGAAGTAAATTTACCTGCACATTTTGTGGTCCCTCTGCCCAGGATCAAGGTGAGTCAATTCTTCTTCTCTTATATTATTGTTATTATTGTTCCTGCCCTTGTTACTGTATTGTGGTCTATTCATTTCCTGTTGATGGTTTAGACCCTCCCATTGTGGCGGCATTTCAGGGTACCTGTAAATCACAAATGAAGATTCAATTCAGTTAAATTAAGTTTTGTCTTATAAAACAATTGGATCAAGATGGATTAAAGCAGAGCTACCGTTTCAGAGTTTTTAACCATTTTATAGTTATTTCCCTTCACCATCTACCCAGTTGTATTTGGAGTGATTTGTGCATTTTTGAGCCATTTTTAATCACTTATTTTCACTACCACCGGTATAGGCCCACTGCTCTGTACTTACTTCAGTCTCCAATTTTATTTTCTTAGTGCCGCATAATCATTTTGGGACAATGAAAAATAATCGACTATTCGGTATCGTGACCTCCAATTATCCATCGGACGGGCTGACAGCTGCATGGCTCTTTTGGTATAGCTTAGGTAGTAGTAACAATTTTAACTAACCTCGCCATCTCTTTCCTTTTCCTTTTTTCAATGCAGTCGACCAAACAGCAGGTGAGGAAAGCCATGGACATGAATAAGATGATGGCCGAACTCACAATTGAAAGGAGTATGGCCAAATGGAAACCACTGATCCCAGGGGAGGAAAGTGCTGTAGGAATAAAGGGAGAAATATACAGATAAATGAACACTAAGGTTTTCTACTTAGTTACTTCTGCATTGGACCACATGTTCAGTTCCTTCAAAACAGTACTTTTCTAGGTTTTCTTCATTCTGGTGTATGGTTTAACACAGTCTTGATGATCTTTTATTGTTTATGTGCACAATCTGTGCTGATATATTTATTTTCAGATACATTTTTTCCTTCCTAGTCAAAATGCATTCTTGTGAGCTTTAAGCCATATTTAATTCTATTATCTCATCAAAAACATTGTTGTTGAGTTTTGTTTGTTTCATTCACACATGTTTACATCTACAATGCTCAAAATGCTTATGATGTGATGAAGCGGTAGTTTTCAACCTTTAGTTCAGGTGAGACTGGCAATTTCTAGTGTAGGTGTATGGAGTTTAAAAACACATTGGAGCACTTCCTGTATTACCACATGACATCACAAGGTGGAATAGAGTATTTTCTGTTTGAGAGAATAACTCCAAGGTTTGTGTGTGTAAATGAATCAAAACACAACTCCAAGTATATTTTTTATGAGGAAAAACATTATAACATAGAGTAGATAATAAAGTAATATGGGTTCTTTAAGACATGCCTTATTTTTTAAATGTATTTTATGATATCTTATCTTTAATATTATTAATTGTTTTATGTTGCACCATGCCGCCGAAGCAAGTTCCTAGATTGTGAATTCTGTTCAGTGATTATGCATTCTAGTCCTGATTATACCAGTATGTCTCATCAGTTTTGTCCAAAGTGATTTTCATCTTCTTTCATTTAGGTGGTTTCTACACCATACATTAAAATAGGGGAATTGCAGTTTCGGTTTAGTCTGTAGGGTTATAGTTTTCATTTCTCACGCTCTTGTGGTTTCTTAATGCACCTTTGCCTCTATGTGACTGCTGACATTTTCCTTTTGAACCCTCAAATTTCACAATAGACAGTGTCTTTATTCCTAAGGAGGCTACTTCTGAAACATAATTTAGACTTTTATGCTCAGGAACCACAAAATGACTTAATGCACCTATTTCTAACTGTTCTACTCTACCCCCTTTAATTAAACATCTACATTAATTTCAAATGAGCTCTATCCTCACCACACAATGTCTTTTCTAACCATTAAAAGCATGAGCTAGTGCATATTATACCAAAATCATTAGGCTGCCAGTTATATTAACCATTGTGATTACTTGCCTACAACTTAAACACCACGGTATGCATTGTGTACTCTGATATAACTCTATTAAGGCCAACATTATTATTTTTACTGCATCTTGAGATGGTCTGTAGGAGCACAGAGATCATATTTATGCATTTTCTTTCCATTATCTCTTTCAGCAGAAATACTGGAGATGATATGGCTTGGTTTCGCCTAGGGGTGTGCAAAAATATCAAAATATTGATATATACAGTATCATGATCATCGGCTACTCTATCAATATGGTCAAGAGTATTTTTTTGGTATCTTTTAGCAATTTGTGACTGCACTACTATTGCTAAACTTCCAGTCAGTCTACCCCAGTGCTGTTGTGGCACTAAATATGTGGAGTGCATAATGTCTGGAACTGAACAGG
Organism: Odontamblyopus lacepedii; assembly: GCA_034769755.1. NCBI lineage: Eukaryota > Metazoa > Chordata > Actinopteri > Gobiiformes > Gobiidae > Odontamblyopus > Odontamblyopus lacepedii. Next base: position 21,050,340 of record CM068345.1, on the reverse strand, counting down.
GATTTTAGCATTTGGAAAGTATCATTTAGTACAATGTTTTATTATGATTATAAGCCATTTATCTACCTACTCAAACTACCTAAAATCCTAAAGCGTACTCATTTTTTCATGTATTTCCTGTATTTTCCCATTAGAATTTGTCTCTGAATCAATATGTTTTTCCATCTCCTGTTTGTAACATTATGAATAACATAACAACAGATAATATTTCATATAAAAGTTATACTTACGTGTACAGTAGGTCTCTCCCTCCCAGTGAGTGGTGTTGGCATTAAAAACACACTTGACACTGTCCCCGATCAGCTTGTGTTTGTCTGGACACTGCAGGGAGATCACTGTGCCCACGCTGGTGCCATTTCCATGGATAGTACGTTGGAAACCCAGGGCAGGCTGTGGCATTGGGCTGCACTGAATCTGGACAAAACCTAAACAGGCCAGAACAAAATGGTTAATTTGTATTTGAAACTTTTATTGTTAATGTTGGATGTGTCAGACTTATGAGAGTGTATCCAAATATAAAAAGGACAAAGTGACAAATCAAATACTATAGAAAAGCATTAAAAATAATTAAAAGTGGTGATCAATAGGCACCCACCCAGAGGCTATAGAGAGCGTAGTTTAAAGGGCCAATATTACACTACTTTCTGATCTGTTATAATGCTTCCTCATCACAACCATACCATTCCATCAATGTCACCACACATAGCGGCGCTTAAACCTCGTTTGGACCTCGTTAACTTAAGGCTGAAGCCGTTCCACTAACACAGTTTAACTGTGCCTCATTGGAGTTAACTTTAACCAGGCTTATCCAATCCTGCATTAGGCGCGTGTATGGGGGACATAAGCCCAGAACCAGCAATTATCGAAAATGTGATCATGTCGAAGATTCGTGCAAATGATTTTAGCGATTCAGAACAAAAATTACTTTTAGAACTGTACGAGGAATATAAAACCACAATTACAAAGAAGGGAAATACACTTGTAATAACCAAGGCGAGACACATGGCGTGGCAGAAAATTGCCGACCACTTAAATGTGTAAGTTAAGTTCTATAACAATGCTGTATGTTGAGTTTTTAAAAGTATGTTTTTGTCAGCATTGTCTGTGGGAAAGAGGAATCACTACAGAATGTCATGTGGGAGACCAGTGACCAATACTCAGTTGATGTCATAACAAATTTTCATTTTTGTAGAGCAGTCTTGTCAGTCGTCATTTATTTTTCATGTGTAGAGTTTAAAGTACTTGCACCAACTAATTGTGCCTGTCAAATTGTTATCTTGTCTGTGAGCTGGAGTGGTGTCAATAATGTGAGAAGGACTGTTTTGCAGGTAAAGACTAAGCATACAAAAGCATGGGGTAAAAGAAAAGTAAAGGTTTACCTTTAACTGTATTGCTTGATGGAGATGTCACATAAAATATAGTGTCAGTCTGGTCAAGTGTTAATGCTAGACCTAGCTGATAAAGGTTCCATGATGATATGAATAATTGTAGGTTAAATGGCATTCATTCACATTTGTGTAATGTGTGACAAATGTAAGTTGGTGAAAATATAACAAATACTTCCCTACTACCCACATGACACACAGAGGAAATTCTCATATTTGAAGATATAATGACAACAACTTAAAAAAAAAAGTTTAATTATTGAAAATTCACCAAAACTGACCAAGAATGTAAGGTAAATAATTTTGTGCTGACATTGTTTTCAGACAACACAGACAATCAGGCAGGAAATGTGTAGAAGTGTTTGTTTCACACTCTGTTTACTACAGGTATGTATTCATTGTAACACTTATGTATTAAGTATTATTATTAATTAATTATTATTAATCAGGTTAGTTCAGAAGCATCTGTTACCCCAGTAACTCAACTGACATTCACGTGAGCGAGAGTAATGGCACCAAACTCTCGCTAAAACTGGCTTAGTTAGCCAGGATTTGCGCTTAGTGGGCCTGATGGAATACCCTGCTGGAGTTGTGTTTTGTTTCATTCACATGTTTAACACACAAACACTCTGTTCCACATTGTGGTGTCATGTAGCTATACAGAAAGTGCTCCATTGTGTTTTAAACTCCCTACACTTTCACTGGAATCATTTGCATAATTCCAGCCCTGGAATTGCCAATCTCTACCTAACAAAAGGTAAAATAAGATGTCAACTTGAAAACTACAGCTTCATGACATCACAAGGTGAAACAGAACATTTTGAGCTTTAGACATGTAGACAGACTAATAATGCAGAATTACTCAAACATGTGTAAATGAAACCAAACACAAATCCAGATATTTTTTTGAGGAGGTAACAGCAATACAGCATGACTTAGTGCTCAAAAGGGTCAATTTTGCATAATAAAGGACTTTTAATTTTCCAAACAAGGGATCTTGCTTTACTAACTGTCATTTTAAAGGAGGCATTACTACAGGGGCATTGTTGGTCTTACATTCTGTCACAATAAATTCAGACTGTCTTAAAGAGGAAATATGATAACTCAACTGTATCAAAAGGGAAACGTGATAACTCTTTAAAACAACAAAAGCTTGTGGGATTCATGGAAACAGCTCAGCCCATATGAAGCCATGCAAAACAAGACTTTATCTCTCATTCACCATGGAGGTCCCACATCACTGCACAACACACCAGAACGGGTTTAGCAAAATTCTGTCATTTTTAAAAAATTTCAGTAAAAATCTAGGCTTCTTGTATTTTAGTGTGGAGTTGTAGGAGTTGTTGACTATAGGAGGGCATATATAAGGAAATTAAGACATAGATTGAAACTATAAAAGTTTCCATTATGTCTCCTCCTAAGGTGAATCATTCCTTTCTCTCATCACAAACACATCTATATCTCCACTTCTTCAAGTCTCTCCTCCTCTTGGCACCAGGCAGCTCTATTTTACCTCAGAGTACAGTCCTTATTTTTCCTCATCTATGTCCAAATCATCTGAACTCTTCTTCTTACTATTCCATCTAGTACTGCTCTCACAACAGAAGTCATCACGGTTTTACACAAGTAGAGACTTTAATGCGTAACAGGGGTCCACACAGAGCATCGCTTTTATGCAACGTGCGTGAGAGTGCGAGAGAAGCCCAGCTGTGGAGTCTCAGATTAAGCCACACAGACCTCTTGTTGTCCTGCTTTCACCTTTTATACGCACCAAAATAATAGTATTTTTAAAACATCAAATTAAACTGATCATCTTTGACAGCCAGATTATAACAGACTACCTGCAAGAACCCCATTAATTCATTTTGAACACGACGCACTCACGCACATCACCAAAATAACAATGTCCTACCTGAGATGCTGCCGTGATAACTCGCGTTTTTGCCTTCCATCTCACTCCTGGACGCATTGGCCACGGGTACAGTTGCCGCTGACATGCTGCTAAAACTCGGGACCTTGTGTGCGTAAAGCAGTGCTCCTCTGCGCTTGGTACGAGGTAAATAGTCCCAAATTCGTCGCTGTCTCTTTCTCCCTCGCCTCTCTCAGTCCTTCAAAGTACCATTCAACTTGACGAACGTCCCAAAAGCTCTCCCTGCGTGTTTCTCAAATGCTCAAACAACCGCAGAAGTAGTCCCAAACTGCCCCAATAGGTTATCCACTGTGAAGTAGACGCGCGCTCAGGCAGTGACTTGACCTGTGACCTGCGGTTAAGCGCTTTATGTGACGCAGGAAGTTGCAGCTGTCGGCTCATTGGAGGAAGCAATTTAGACAGTATGGGCTAAATACAGGCCTATCTCACCACTCACTGTGTACTTTCACGAAACACTCGCAGACAAACGCAGAACAAGGCTCTTGCGTCAGTTAAAAGACTTTGTTCAGTGTAGTAGCTTAGAAAATACCTGGAAGCCAGGCGTCATTACACTAATAGCAATATCTATATGGTATTTTGTGTTTGTTGTGCTTGATGCGTTTTCCAACATAATATTGAAAATGTCCTTCGTTTATGCCAAGACTTCATGACAAAAGTGTTCAGTAGAAGACGGTCACAGCAGTGTAACAGGGATCGCCGGGTGGAGATAAAAAGAAGAAAAAGTGAAGTGTGCTATATTTAGTTGAGTAATTAAGTAAAGTAAGTTATTTCAGGAAAGTGCATTAGAAAATGAGAGCAAAGGCAAAGGCAGGGAAGAGATCTATTTTGTCCTTGAAAATGTCACTGCTGTTTGGTTTGATGAATTAGTGAATGTCAAGGGAATAGACTCTTGCTGCCAACACAGTAAAAAGAAAAATAATATCCTTTGAAACATCCTAAAATGCAGGAATTTACACCAATTTTGTACAAAAATTCTTGAGGAAGGACCCCCAATCCCCCTCACCTTGTTTTATTACCTGCTAGACATGCTCATGGCATCACACATAGGTGTCCCTGATTATCTATAATACCACATTTAAATGTATGTATTTGCCTTGGTGTATAATTCATTTGCAATTATTGTGAACGTTGTGTTCAGCCTTAGACTACAACATTATTATAAAACTGCCCTGGAAAATGATTTCAAGCAAAGTGTGGAAACCCTGATTTTTTACATTCCACATATCCTAACAGTTTGGGGCTAAGCATTCACACACTTCTTACAATAAGAATTGAAATAACACTGCACCAAACTTCCCTAAACTGGCACCTGCTTGTACTGGCTCAGTCACAGTGCTGCACACAGAGCCTATGAGAGTAGACGTTTCTCTACAGTCTGTGGTTAAGTAACTGAGACAGTTCATCTTCTGCACGAAACTGGGGTTGGGCACTTCCTGTCCATGAACACTTCAGAAACTGAATGTTAAAACATCAAAGCAGTGATTATTATGCTAAACACACTTTTAAAATTGTTATTGGGTATTAGTTTAGTTAGTTTTTAAATACATAACCTGCATGGGGGTGTTTTTTTGTTTTTGTTTGTTTGTTTTATTCACATATATGTTCAAATAATCAGCCTGCCAATGATGCAGCAACACTTTTATATTTATGGATATGAATTTGTTTGTGATGTGTGACATAGACATACTGTAGACCAGTCTTGACTCTCACCAGTAAAGAAGCTTTGGACTTATATTGATCACCACAAACTGGGAATCCCCCCAAAAGAGCTTTAATTAGGTGTTAGTCTTGGTTTCTCACCACACATATGTGGCTCTGAACATAATGGCTTTAGGTCTTTTGTGTTTTGTAGTGAAATACAAGTGCACTCTGTTTCTATAGCAGCAGGTCAAATGTGTGTAAAACGTCCCAGTCTTTGTTTAACATGCAGCTATAGCGAATGTCAAGGCAATTTCAAGTCCTTTACTGAACTTCAGCTTAAAGAGATCACCTGCCCACCCCACTCAACTAACAAACACTGAAAAAAGTGAATCTGGCCCATAGTTGAAGTTAAGTATTATTCTACAAAAATCAAAACAATATATTTTGGATTGCTTTATCACTGTAAAGCACATTGGTGGAGCAATAGGCATACTGTAACAACTTCCACCATACCATGACACACACTTTCTCCAAAGAGAAGTTAAAACTACCAGTTTATTGCATGCTCTGATGACTGTTGAAAATAAATTTGGTATACTCAATGTATGACTAAGTCTGACAAGTTCTACTGAAAATTATAGATACACTGAGGTTAAACACAGGGGTGGAAACTAACAAATTTCAAGCATGAACTGCTGTAATTGATTTACTTTTTTGGTGATTAATATTACTTTAGAAAGGGGAACAAGTCAACTCTCAGAAAAAGGAAGTTAAGGTTCAGTTGGAAGGAGGATGCCATTTTATTATATATTTTATTGTATTTTCATGCTACTATTCTGATAATAATAACAATGGATTATATATCAATAAAGTAGGGTGACCATATTTCCGTTTGTGAAAAGCAGGACCGTGGCGGGGGTGGGTGGACGTGGCCTCCCATTCGGCACGTTGCAGGATGACCGACTGTCTGTGTCTGCTCGCTCCTTCTGAGTGTACAGAGCATAAACATCCATGGTACAGAGAGCTCCACACTGAAGGCGCTCACGAATTACGCGACATGGCCCAGCACACGTCTGCACAGTGCTCTAGTGCCGGTCAAACGAAAGGTACTGAAAACCAAGACATTTCCCTCAGTGTATAAAAAGTAACCCGGACGCCCAGGACAGGACGTGAAAACCGGGAATGTCCGGGGAAAACCGGACGTTTGGTCACCCTAGGTTGTGCCTGTACCTGTTGGGGTGCCAACAGTCGTGTGTGCCTTGGTTCGGGGATCTGATGTGCCCAGTGGGTCCTGGCTCTGTGTTCTCGACGGTCCTGTTAGTTTCCCAGTGTGTCCGGTAGGGATGTCTGTTCTCCGGTGAGTGTCCGGGTGCTCTCCTGCTGCGTCGGTATCCTGTATCCGTGCTGCTGCGGGATCTCCGGTCGTTTCTGTGTGTGGGAATGTTTGACTGACTGTTATGTTTGTTAATATGATGATGTGTGCTTTGTACATACATTGTCAAGACAGGAGGACATGTCTTGATAAAGGGGGAAGTCATGTAAGCCATAGAATTAGCTGTGGCGTTTGTGTGCATGGACCAAGCGCCTTGACCCCAGGTCATGTTATAAATTGGACTGGTACCCGGTCCTTTAAGTCTCATTCGATAAACGGAGGGGATACGTTTGTCTCTCTTCCTGGTCTATTACTTCATTACTACAACTTGGTCCGCTACATTCACATTCACCCAAATTGAAAACCCCTGATAGGCTAAATATCTTTAACTTTTAGGCTACATTTAAAACCATGCATGGATCAGGCCCTTATTTAATGATTGTTATCATTATATTAGGCTACTGAGGTAAAATTATTACAGCTAAGTGCCTATCCTTGTATTTGTAAAATATCTGATCGGATAAAAGTCAAAGTCCTACAGACGCATGGTCAGGCGGTGCGTCGGTGCCATGGCAACAGAACGTCCCGGGCACTATATAAGCGCCGTGCGCGCTCCGATTTTCACTTCTCATCTGAGAAAACTTCGTGAACGCTCTGTGAACACTTGCTGTACGTAACTTTGGTATTCATCGCTTATTAGCCCCTCACCGGTTGTAAAACACTCCCACAAAACTCACCATTTCTCTGTTGACATTTTTTGAAGGGTTGGAAACACCAAATCCTGTATTTCGCAATGGCCCGCTTTGCCCGCCTCCCCGACCACCTGGAGCTCCTCCCTGGAGGTAAAATAAATCAATATATGTTATAATGATAGCACATGATGAATATATGATAAATATTAATAACATAGTCCAAATATTTAATGACAAGAACAGTTTTGTCCAGATGTGGCTCCTAACAACCAGGTTTATGAAAATTGATAGCCTAGGTTGTGACTTTTACTCAACGATTTCATTTTGTATCATGATAGTTTGTGAAACTGCTCTAAATATATCAGCACGAGTGTGTAGTGAAAAGTTATCACCACATTTATGAGAAATCATTTGTTTTATTCTCTGAGCGTCAGTGGCATTTTTTGAAAAAAACATGGCGGCCATCGAGCCATTGTAAATTGGAATCTTTAAAAAATGCACATTTGATCTCCATAGAAACCCTGGTGTTTGGGTTTAAACTGAGCTTTTCATTTGAGGTTTGTTTTAGATGGGTTTACCAGACTGTCAGGTGCACTGTGAAACAGAGCAAATGAGGGGATGCCAGAGTCAAATCACTGCAAGAAAACCTACAGGACCAAACATATAGACTATAAACTATAAAAATGTGTAATTAAAGGGTCAAACTAATAATCCACAACAAGATTCATAATTATGAATTCATTCATCAAATAAGGCCTACATAATGGAATGAATTAGGCCAAGCAAGACCCAAGTACCAAGCAAAATGTACTGTAGCCTAGTGTTTGGTTATATTCTTACAATTACAATTATGTAGCTAGAATATTATCCAAAATGCACCATAGCCTTCTCAAGTAGGACACAAGTCCAAGTAGAAATTCACAATAAAAAGGTGTTCTTAGCCCTGCAGGTCTTTATGTGCCATCCACCTGTAGTCGGCCTAATTGTGTGCAATACTGTAACATAATGTGAGACTTTGCTGGGCTGTCACTTGATTTAATTTGTTCATATGCTGCACTGTAGATATAACATAGTTATAGCTACTTATTGTACAAATAAAAGAGTATAGGCCTACTCAAGTCACTTTACCTCTTGTTTATTCTCGTCCATCTGCTGCACTGTTGATGACTGCAGTCACTGCCGCTTATTGTGCAGTTTCGTAGCCTTATAACTTACTTAACTTTAGCTGACATTGTGCCTATTCTATTTCTTTATAGTATCATTTATCTTGATTTTTATCGCATGTCCCTATTTTCCTGCTGTTCTTGAACTGTGCTTGGCAGCACTGTAACGACAATGTCATATGCAACCAAATGTATTCGTCCAGTCAGAATTACACAATGCAATATTTGGAATACACCACAATAATGATAAAATACGCCAACTGAACTGATCAAAAGAGATGTCATAAACCTACAGTTAGTTTTGACACAAACATCAAAATAATAAATCAGCCTCTTTGATATGTTACTTAAATAACTGTGAGTAGTAGGAGTAGTATAAGTCAGTAGAGCCTATGGTACTAGTCTGACTTGCTCCAGCTACAACTGAAGGGTGTTTAACTTTGTCAAACATCTTGCAGTGGACCTTCGGGACCCTCTGCGCCTTCGGGTTGAGGACAGCTCCTCGGACGAAGACGACCAAGGTGAGTTAGCTGTGGTCCTAGGCCTCAGGTTTGGTCGTCTGATGAAGAGGACTTGAGCGACGATTTTTGGTCAGCTGATGAAGACTCTGGCTATGGGAGTCTCTCTGAAGAGGAAGAGGAGGACGAAGACGATGAAGAGAGGGTAGAAGAGACCGAAGAGGAAGAGAGGGAAGAGGAAGAAGAGAGGGAAGACGCCGCTCGTCTCTGGGCGGCACGGTGGATGGTTCCTGCTCAAGCTGTGGACGTCATTCCCTTCAGAGGATCCCAGCGCAACAGGGATGAAGAAGAGGTGGCAGATGTTGGCAGGTGGGCGGGCTCTGCTGCTCCAGCTGGGGAGCCAGAGGGTCGTGCCCCGACCCCCTCTCCTCAGCAGCGAGCACAGAGACCTTCCCTGGCCTTCAGAGCCCTCCTCTCCAATGCATCTGGCTTTTCTCCTGCACCTCGACCTCCCCCTGTGGGCCCTGCTCTGGACTTCATTCCCCTCAGCAGATGCAAGCGTGCCAGGGATGAAGATGATGAAGACGAGGAAGACCCCAGCTCCAAACGGCCGTGCCTCTCCTCCTCCTACCCAGGCCCCTCCGAACCAGGACCCTCCACCTCCTCTGGGACGTCTGGGGGCTACCACTACCACCACCTACTCCAAGACTCTGAGTCAGATGAGGACTGAACCCTCTGAGACTCAGAACTTGGCTCAATGCGGCGACTTTTACCACCTTCAACCACGCCGAACATTCCGCTGATTTCTTGATTGACTTCCGGATTAATTTCTTGATTGATTGATTTAAAAAAAATAATTTTGATTGAAGTTAAGGAATTCTATGTAGGAGTTCATAAAACAAAAACACCTATGATAAAAACATAACTTAAAAAAAAAAATTACTTTAGTGTTATTTCTATTCTGAATTGAATCTGAGTACTGCAGTTTTACAGAAATTCCTGCATAGTACACCTTATACTTTCTGGGCATAGGAGGGTCAGAGGTGTGTGTTTTACAGTCTATTATTATTACTATTAGTAGTAGTAGTAGTAGTAGCTTTATGACAAAACAAAACAAAATAAATAAATAAATAAATAAATAAATAAAGTAGGGAATACAATGTAGGATTTCAACAAACAAACTAATTACAAATAACAAATAATACATTTAACTTTTTACATGGACTAAAATCTAATTCGTGTAAAATTTAATTTGAGTATTATAGTTTGACAGAAATTCCCACATAGTACACCTTACATTGACTTTGAGTGTTATAGTTTTTAAGTAGGAAAAAAGCAAGGATTATTATACAGGATTTCATGAAAACTTAAAAATACTTAAGAAACTTTCATGACTTTCACTGACTATATTTTAATTGAGTGATTGTTAACTGTCTTATCTTGATTACAATACATGTAATACACAATTGGGCCCCAGGTTAGTTTGCACTGACAAAGTGGTTCTAATTGATACACTAAATTTAATCAGAGTACTACACTCTGACAGAAATTCCTGCATAGTACACCTTGCATTTACTTTAAACTTGTGCTTTTCTGGGCATAGGAGGGTTAGAGGTGAGAGTTTGTTTTATAGTAATTAGTAGTACAACTACTAAAGACTGTGAAAAAAAAAAAATCTCAGTTACTTGACGCAAGTATAGCTCTATGAATGTGTGCGAGCCCACCTACACGGTTCACTATTGGTTACCTCTCTGGTGCCAAGCCAGCCTCTGAGAAAGAACAGCAGTCACCATGCCAATCATGCCTACAGCCTGGCACATGCCCACGAACCTGGTGCCCTATAAACACCAGGCTGCTAGCCACATAACTCCCTTCCTCGAATCAGCTCATAGAGGGAGACGATCCAGCTGGGCCTGAAGGTAGGTGGGCTCGCACCCACTCATAGAACTATAGTTACGTCAAGTAACTGTAATTTCTATTTCGTATGTGCTGCGCCCATGTCCAGGCTTTGGTATTGGGTACCTACCGGGGTGAAGGCCATAGGGATAAATGTAAACCCAGCTAGACAGGCTATTGAGATTGGCGCGATAACACGAAGTCCTGTGGACCCGATACTCCCAGCACAGCCCACATGTTCCGGTAACTGTACAAGAGACAAACAAGGTCAAGCTGGGATGTGGGCGAGCATCATCTTGAAAGCGCCCACAGATGTCTCCAGGCCGCCTACCTGGGTACCGGGCGGGGAGGGAGATCCAGCTAAGTGAAAGGTGACCTTCTCGGGAGAGAAGAGCCTGGTTTCCATCAAGCACAGAACGAGCAAGCGATCCAGCTGAAACACCTAACAGATAAGATCGCACAAAGGTAGACACAGAGGACCAGGAGGCAGCCATGCAAGTCTCTTCCACTGTAACGCCCATGCAGAGGGCCACAGAAGCGGAAAGGCCACGTGTGGAGTGTGCCCCACGGCCTCTGGTACCAAACCCCACAAACAGCTGGTCCGAAGTACGAAAGGCTGCTGTCGGCTCAACGTAATAGAGTAGAGCCCGGATGGGACACAGCAACCTCAGCCGTGAATCCCTCTCAGATGCATCGGTGAGGGGAATGAGTGCTCTAAGCCTGATCACCCTGGACCAAAAGCCAGAAGTGATGACTTTAGGTTGAAAGCATGGGTTGGGCCAAAGGTGAACCAAACAACCATCCTCACTGAACGACATGCAGGAAGGGTGAACTCAGAGCGCACACAGATCCCACACCCTCTTGGCTGAGGACAAAGCCCAAAGGAGTGCGGCCTTGAAAGAAAGGAACCTCATTTCAGCCCGGTCCAAGGGCTCAAAGTGGGTACCAGACAGGCCGCCCAGAACCACCTGAAGGTCCCAAGGAGGAACAACTTGTCTGGAGGAGGGCCTCACTCTGGAGGTACTATGAAGGAATTGCTTAACCAATGGATGACTATGCGCTGAGTAGCGTCCAAATCCGTCATGATCTGCAGTGATGGCTGCTGCAAACACTGCCCGTGTTGCTGCAGCCCGACCCTTGTTCAGGAGTTCCTGCAGAAACTCCTATATTCCGCCAACTGAGCAGGTGCTGGGATCCAGCCCCTGCCGTTGCACCAGGAGAAGAAGAGCTGCTAGCAGCTGTTATACGCTCTGACGGTGGAGCCCGCTCTAGCGCTCTGAATGGTGGACACGGCCTCCAGTGGAAGACCAAGGCCAACTAGACTTCCCCTTTCAACTTCCAGACTAGGAGCCTCCTGCCTAGAAGGGGGCACGACCGCAAGGTGCCCACTGCCTGTACTAGTGCATCTGGTATGTCGGGGAGAGGCCACGGGTCCATCACCGCCATTTGAACCAGGTCCGGGTACCACCTGCCACCCGGGCTGTCCAGGACTACAACCAGGATGTGAAGGCACTGTGACCTCACTGTGGAGCAGGGGTCCCAGGAGACCCAGGAGCAGAAAGGCAAATAGTAGGCCCACGGGCCACAGCCGATGGGCTAGCGCGTCTACCCCGAGTGGTGGCTCGTCTGACAACCTGAGCGAGAACCAGAGTGGGTACTGTGCGTTCTCTGCACTTGCGAAAAGGTCGGCCTCGGGGCAATCAAACCTGTCCCAGACATGACGCGCTGTCTGGTAAAAGACCCTATTCGTCAGGCAGGGGCCTCCCCTCGGGACATCCTGTCTGCCCCGATGTTGACTGCTCCAGGTACATGGCGTGCTCTCAGAGATACTAGGCATGAGTCCGCCCATAGCAGGATCTCCGCTGCTTTCTGATGCAGAAGAAGAGACCTGGGTCCCCCTTGTCTGTTCAAGTAGGCTACAACCGTCATGTCTGACCTGAACATAACATGTTTCCCTTGGAATCTGGGGGCAAAGTGCAGGAGCACCCTCTGCACTCTCACCATATCCACACCAAGTTGAACCTGTCCCAGACCTGATGTGCTGTCTGGTAAAAGACCCCATTCGTCAGGCAGGGGCCTCCCCTCGGGACATCCTGTCTGCCCCGATGTTGACTACTCCAGGTACATGGCGTGCTCTCAGAGATGCCAGGCATGAGTCTGCCCATAGCAGGATCTCCGCTGCTTTCTGATACAGAGGAAGAGACCTGGGTCCCCCTTGTCTGTTCAAGTAGGCTACAACCGTCATGTCTGACCTGACCATAACATGTTTCCCTTGGAATCTGGGGGCAAAATGCAGGAGCACCCTCTGCACTCTCACCATATCCACACCAAGTTGATGTGGGCTGGTGGCGACTCCCTAGTGCCACCTATCGCCAACCGGCTGAAAGTCCCGCCCCACCCGGCGAGTGAAGCATCCGTGAAAACCTTCACCTAGTGGGGGACTCCGGCCATGCGCACTTCCTGCTGGAGGTGACCTGGGACCAGCCAGAACCTGAGGTCCTCCCTCATGCTGGCGACAGAGTCACTGCTCTCTGCCTGTCCCTCGTAGGGTGCAGATGGAGCCGAGTGAACCAGTGCTGGAGGCTGCGCATGTGTAGCAGACCCAGGCGGAGGGGTGGGGACCCGGCTCCTGCGAGAAACACCCAACCCCCGGCCTGTTGTACGCACCTCACATGCTGCGGTAGGTGGGTGAGGGAGTTTCAGGCGCTTACAAACCCGCGGTACTCCCCTCCAACTGGCTGCCACATTTCTGAGCCTTGGCCGTAGTGGTGTCCGCTGCAGCCGGAGCCACTGAGATTCATTCATTCAGATCTGTCTGTGCAGAGTGAGGGCAGGAGAGCGGCTTGCGCCCACAGCAGGAATAGCCCGAGTGCTACGGGAGCTAGTAGCGGTTGGGCAAAGGTGTGCACTGGAGCTAAAGAAGTTTGGCTCTTTTGGGCGAAGTAACGGGCCTGACGGCCTTTATTAGCATATTTGGGTGCACATGAAGAGCGGCGGTCCCCTCACGCAGTGTCACCTCCCCTCACTGGGCCAGCACCTATGGACGTGGGTGCGGAGTCAGTCGAGGTGCGGGCTGCGGTCCAGTCCTGGACCGCCCAAGTGCCAACCCTCCTCCTGTGTGGTTGACGGCGGCGAAAGCCATGCTGTTCCCGCAGGGCTGGAGGTGGGGAGCTGCTGGGATCCTCTGGCAGCGGCCTCCAAACGATCGATGATGGCCTGGATATCTGGGCCAAACAGAGAAGCCGTAGAGAGGGGCAGTCCAAGGATCCCTCTCTGGTCCCGTTCCGCCAAGGAGGACAAGCTGAGTCACAGATGTCTATGGCCAATGCCCTGCACATCCTCCACAGGGCTTCCGCCGTGTTCTGGATCTCCCCGATGTCCTCCGGTGTGAGCTCCGAGCACTCAGGGCAAATGTGGTCAATGGAGCCGAGCAGAAAACCCATATTGTTAGCTTAACGCAAGCACCTGGCTAGCGTTAGCCTAACAGCGACCCAAGAGCCCCACCATATGCCTGTCCCTGTCCAAAGGAAGCATGGGTCTCCCGCTGGGCCAAGGGGTGGAAGATGGGAGCAGGCAGAGCCTCACAGAGCCTTCGATGGGTGGCACACCGGAGACATTGGGCCCTCGACGCTGCAGTACTCCAGGGTGTCCCTTAGCAAAAGCGGGTTGCCCCATTCCTGCTTAGCTTGGTGAGGGACGGTACAGTCGGACAGAGCGTTGCTTCTCGTGTCCTAGCCCGGGCCTGCGCTGCCAGCCCGAGGATGAAATCTCTCTGCGCCGGTTCAGGAGGCTGGGAGGAAGGATATGGGTCCGGACCGCAACGACAACACGTCTACTGGTTTGGGACAAAATGCCCGGGAATCAGAGACGGTCGAGACGGTGTCGTTGCAGCGACTCGTCCCCTTCACAAAATCCAGGGGGCCCCGATAGCTCCCATCGTCCTCACATGACTCAGCCCAGTCCAGAGGGGCCGGAGCGGGGAGCGGGTCATCTTCAGCGGGCCCCGACCAGGCACTGTCCTGAAGCAGGGCCCATAAAGGCGCTCCAGCTCCTCTCTAGGAAGAGCGAGACAAGCCGAGCATGAAGAGCGTTGAGTCTGATGGAGCCATCCCAGACAGACGCGGTCATGCTCGTCTTCGCAACGGAGCGCCACAAGAGCGGCAGCTGAAGTGCCCGACACCGGCAGGTGACATCTCGGGCAGCATCCATCTTCTATCTTCGTATACTCTTGCGATGAATCTTGGAGAATCTCAGAAAGGCTGAGCTCAGAGAGCTCTGAGAGACGAAGGGAGTTATGTGGCTACGGCCTGGTATTTATAGGGCACCAGGTTCACGGGCATGTGCCAGGCTGTAGGCATGATTGGCACGGTGACTGTTTTGATCTTTCTCAGGCTTGGCACCAGAGAGATGACCAACAGCGAAGCCCGTAGGTGGGCGGAGCACACATGAAATAGAATGTATATACATTATATGGAGCTTTAAGGCACCATCAATAATAAAGTTTTTGTTGTGTTAGATTCACATTGTACTGGCTGACTGTAATGTGCCATTTCAAATCACATATGTATTTTACTGTAAACCTTTGTAAACAGTCTCTTTGGAGACTTGTACTGTTTTGAACGATTGTATCTTGAGATGTGGATTTGTTCACTAACTCACCGGTCAGTGGGACACTCCCTGCTTCTCCTTGATGTATGTGCATTGTTTTTTGTGTAAATTAAGTATTAAGAATTCTACTGTTAAAAATTGTAACTGCAGAGATGGGAGTGCGTTCAAATGATTTTAATAAGTCAAGATGACTTACAATAAAACACCTAAACCTAAAGAGTAGAAGCAGGGATTGTTCCCTGAAGAATAAAAGTGAAAAATGCATAGCACATTCAGATGGCTGATGTCCAAAAGCTGTCCAAAAAAAAAAAAAAATAAAAACCTCCTCGAACCGCCACCTTAACGTGGTGAAGGGGTTTGAGTGCCCGAATGATCCCAGGAGCTATGTTGTCGGGGGCTTTATGCCCCTGGTAGGGTCACCCAAGGCAAACAGGTCCGGGGGGACGGGTCAGACGAAGAGCGGTTCAGAAGACCCTTATGATGATGACCATACAAAGGCCAGTTACGTCGCCCGGAATGGCGACACCGGGGCCCCACCCTGGAGCCAGGCCTGGGGTGGGTGCACGCCGGTGCGTGCCTTTCCCCACGGGGCCCGGTCAGGCCCAGCCCGAAGGAGCGACGTGGGGCCGCCCTCTGGTGGGCCCACCACCCGCGAGAGGAGCCATAGGAGTCGGGTGCGGAGAGATCTGGGCGGCGGTCGAAGGCAGGGGCCTCGGCGCCCGGATCTCCGGACATGGAGAGTAGCTCTGGGGACATGGAATGTCACCTCACTGGGGGGGAAGGAGCCTGAGCTTGTGCGGGAGGTCGAGCATTACCGGCTAGATATAGTCGGCCTCACCTCCACGCACAGTTTGGGCTCTGGAACCCAACTCCTTGAGAGGGGTTGGACTCTCCATTTCTCTGGCTTTGGCTGCAGGGAGCAGCGGCGAGCTGGTGTGGGCCTGCTCATAGCCCCACAGCTCAGCCGCTGCATGTTGGAGTTCACTCCGGTGAACGAGAGGGTCGCGTCCCTGCGCCTTCGGGTCGGGAACAGGTCTCTCACTGTGGTGTCGGCCTACGGGCCGAACAGCAGTGCAGAGTACCCGGCCTTCTTGGAGTCTCTGGGAGGGGTACTGGACAGTGCACCAACCAGGGACTCCGTTGTTCTACTGGGGGACTTCAACGCCCACATGGGCAACGACAGTGACACTTGGAGAGGGGTGATTGGGAGGAACGGCCTCCCCGATCTGAACCCGAGCGGTGTTCTGTTATTGGACTTCTGTGCTAGTCACAGCTTGTCCATAACGAACACCATGTTCGAGCACAAAGGGGTCCATCGGTGCACGTGGCACCAGGACTCCCTAGGCCGGAGGTCGATGATCGACTTTGTTGTCGTGTCATCTGACCTCCGGCCGTGTGTCTTGGACACTCGGGTGAAGAGAGGGGCAGAGCTGTCAACTGATCACCACCTGGTGGTGAGTTGGGTCCGCTGGTGGAGGAGGAAGCCGGAAAGACCTGGCAGGCCCAAGCGTATCGTGAGGGTCTGTTGGGAACGTCTGGCAGAACCTTCTGTCAGTGCGGCTTTCAACTCACACCTCCGGGAGAGCTTCTCCCGGATCCCGGGGGAGGCTGGGGACATGGAGCCCGAGTGGGCTTCGTTCTCGGCCTCGTAGCTGTGGCCGTAAGGTCTGTGGTGCCTGTCGCGGAGGCAATCCCCGAACCCGGTGGTGGACACTGGAAGTAAGGGATGCCGTCAGGCTGAAGAAGGAGTCCTACCAGGCCTTGCTGGCTCGGGGGACTCCTGAAGCAGCTGACAGGTACCGGCGGGCCAAGCGTGCTGCAGCCCGGGTGGTGGCAGAGGCAAAAACTCGGGTCTGGGAGGAGTTCGGGGAGGCCATGGAGGTGGACTATCGGACGGCCCCAAGGAAATTCTGGCAAACCGTCCGGCGCCTCAGGAGGGGGAAGCAGTTCTTCACCAACACTGTTTACAGTGCGGGGGGAGAGTTGCTGACCTCGACTGGGGATGTTGTCGGGCGGTGGAAGGAATACTTTGGGGATCTCCTCAATCCCACCGTCACGTCCTCCGAAGAGGAGGCCGAGGCTGGGGACCCAGAGGCGGACTCACCCATCACCCTGGCCGAAGTCACTGAGGTGGTTGGAAAGCTCCTCGGTGGCAAGGCTCCGGGGGTGGATGAGATCCGTCCTGAGTACCTTAAGTCTCTGGGTGTTGTGGGGCTGTCTTGGCTGACACGCCTTTGGACTGGCAGACCGGGGTGGTGGTCCCTCTGTATAAAAAGGGGGACCGGAGGGTGTGTCCAACTATAGGGGAATCACACTCCTCAGCCTCCCCGGTAAAGTCTATGCCAGGGTACTGGAGAGGAGAGTTCGGCCGATAGTCGAACCTCGGATTCAAGAGGAGCAGTGTGGTTTTCGGCCTGGTCGTGGAACACTGGACCAGCTCTACACCCTCCATCGGGTGCTCGAGGGTTCATGGGAGTTTGCCCAACCAGTCCACATGTGCTTTGTGGACCTGGAGAAGGCATTCGACCGTGTCTCTCGTGGTGCCCTGTGGGGGGTGCTCCGGGTGTATGGGGTCCGGGGCCCTTTGCTAAGGGCTGTCCGGTCCCTGTATGACCGGAGCAGGAGCTGTGTTCGCATTGCCGGCAGTAAGTCAGACTTGTTCCCGGTGCATGTTGGACTCCACCAGGGCTGCCCTTTGTCACCGGTTCTGTTCATTGTATTTATGGACAGAATTTCTAGGCGCAGCCAGGGGCCGGAGGGGGTCCAGTTCGGGGACCACAGGATCTCATCTCTGCTTTTCGCGGATGATGTTGTCCTGTTGGCTCCATCGAGCCAGGACCTGCAGCGTGCACTGGGGCGGTTTGCAGCCGAGTGTGAAGCGGCTGGGATGAGAATCAGCTCTTCCAAATCCGAGGCCATGGTTCTCGACCGGAAAAAGGTGGATTGCCCTCTCCGGGTGGGTGGGGAGTCTCTGCCTCAAGTGGAGGAGTTCAAGTATCTCGGGGTCTTGTTCACGAGTGAGGGGAGGATGGAGCGTGAGATTGACAGGCGGATCGGTGCAGCGTCGGCAGTGATGCAGTCGCTGTATCGGACACGGTGTGGTGAAGAGGGAGCTGAGCCGAAAGGCGAAGCTCTCGATTTACCGGTCAATTTACGTTCCTACCCTCACCTATGGTCATGAGCTCTGGGTAATGACCGAAAGAACGATATCGCGGATACAAGCGGCCGAAATGAGTTTCCTTCGCAGAGTGGCCGGGCGCTCCCTTAGAGATAAGGTGAGGAGCTCGGTCACACGGGAGGAGCTCGGAGTAGAGTCGCTGCTCCTCCACGTCGAGAGGAGCCAGCTGAGGTGGCTCGGGCATCTGGTCCGGATGCCTCCTGGACGCCTCCCTCGGGAGGTGTTCCGGGCATGTCCCACTGGTAGGAGGCCCCGGGGAAGACCCAGGACACGCTGGAGGGACTATGTCTCTCGGCTGGCCTGGGAACGCCTCGGGGTCCGTCCGGAGGAGCTGGAGGAAGTGGCTGGGGAAGAGGAAGCTTGGGAGCCCCTGCTTAGACTGCTGCCCCCGCGACCCGGCCCCAGATAAGCGGAAGAAGATGGATGGATGGATGGAAAAAAAAAAAAGCTTTCTTCAGGGAATCTCCTCTTTAATTTATTCTTCAGGGAATCTCATCTTTAAGTTTAGGTGTTTTATTGTCATCTTGACTTATTAAAATCATTTGACTCTAATAATAATAATAAAAAACATGAAGTAAGAAATAATAAATCCATAGCAGCTTATCTTGAATGTGCACACGCCTTAACCCTGTTTCTGTGTCTGTTCCCATGGTGACTGATTTGGAGGGGCCAGCTGAGCCCTGTGGCCCTGACATCTGATGAAGCTGATGAGAAAAAACGTGTCTCCAGAAGATGACGAACAAGAGATGGAGCTGATCAGAAGTAATGTGATGAAGCTGATGAAAAGACCCATGTTTCCAGAACATAAAGAACATGAGCGGATCAGAAATGACGTGATGAAGATTGCCAAAAGAGCCATGTTTACAAAAGATGAAGAACAAGAGCAGATCAGAAGTGTTCTGATGAAGATAACGAGAAGAACCGTGTCCCCAGAATATAAAGAAGATGGAGCTGATCAGAAGACCACCCTGAAAGAATGTATGAAAATCAGTCAATAAACAGAAGATTGATTTGGAAATCTTATGTCATTAAATTTTTTTTTTTTTTTTTTAAAGTACATGTACATTGTATTTTTTATTACAATTTAGTTAAAGGGGCATTATGTAACTTTTCTGATGGGAGTCTGCTACCTTCTTGTCTCCATGGAGATGCTATTCCTTTAACTGGAAAGATACACAGTATATAAATTTATCTACACTCAACAAAAATATAAACGCAACACTTTTGTTTTTGCTCCCATTTGTCATGAGATGGACTCAAAGATCTAAAATTCATTCCAGATACACAATATTACCATTTCTCTCAAACATTGTTCACAAATCTGTCTAAATGTGTGATAGTGAGCACTTTTGCTTTGCTGAGATAATCCATCCCACCTCACAGGTGTGCCACATCAAGATGCTCATCAGACACCATGATTAGTGCACAGGTGTACCTTAGACTGCCCACAATAAAAGGCCACTCTGAAATGTGCAGTTTTGTCTCACAGCAAAATGCCACAGATGGCGCAAGCATTGAGGGAGCGTGCAATTGCCATGCTGACAGCAGGAATGTCAACCAAATCTGTTGCTCGGGCATTGAATGTTCATTTCTCCACCATAAGCCGTCTCCAAAGGCGTTTCAGAGAATATGGCAGTACATCCAACCGGCCTCACAACCGCAGACCACGTGTAACCACACCAGCCCAGGACCTCCACATCCAGCAGGTTCACCTCCAAGATCGTCTGAGACCAGCTACTCAGACAACTGCTGAAACAATTGGTTTGCATAACCAAAGAATTTCTGCACAAACTGTCAGAAACCATCTCAGGGAAGCTCAACTGCATGCTTGTCGTCCTCATCGGGGTCTTAACCTGACTCCAGATCGTCGCTGTAACAGACTTGAGTGGGCAAATGCCCACATTCGATGGCGTCTGGCACGTTGGAGAGGTGTTCTCTTCACGGATGAATCTCGGTTTACATTGTTCAGGGCAGATGGCAGACAGCGTGTGTGGCGTCGTGTGGGTGAGCACTTTGCTGATGTCAATGTTGTGGATCGAGTGGCCCATGGTGGTGGTGGGGTTATGGTATGGGCAGGCATCTGTTATGGACGAAGAACACAGGTGCATTTTATTGATGGCATTTTGAATGCACAGAGATACAGTGATGAGATCCTGAGGCCCATTGTTGTGCCATACATCCATGAACATCACCTCATGTTTCAGCAAGATAATGCACAGCCCCATGTTGCAAGGATCTGTACACAATTCTTGGAAGCTGAAAATGTCCCAGTTCTTGCATGGCCAGCATACTCACCGGACATGTCACCCATTGAGCATGTTTGGGATGTGCTTGACCGGCGTATACGACAGCGCGTACCAGTTCCCACTAATATCCAGCAACTTTAAGACAGCCATTGAAGAGGAGTGGACCAACATTCCACAGGCCACAATTGACAATCTGATAAACTCTATGCAAAGAAGATGTGTTGCACTGCATGAGGTAAATGGTGGTCACACCAGATACTGACTGGTTCTGAGTCCCCAGACCCCCAATAAAGCAACAACTGCACATTTCAGGGTGGCCTTTTATTGTGGACAGTCTAAGGTACACCTATGCACTAATCATGGTGTCTGATGAGCATCCTGATGTGGCACACCTGTGAGGTGGGATGGATTATCTCAGCAAAGCAAAAGTGCTCACTATCACACATTTAGACAGGTTTGTGAACAATGTTTGAGAGAAATGGTAATATTGTGTATCTGGAATGAATTTTAGATCTTTGAGTCCATCTCATGACAAATGGGAGCAAAAACAAAAGTGTTGCGTTTATATTTTTGTTGAGTGTATGTAACATTGTTTTAAGTGCATGCAAAACAGTGTGCTCCAGGTATACAGGTACTCTCTGTACTAGTAGAAACTGTTAACTGAAGTAGGCTTAGGTAGAATAATGTTCCTGCAGAACACGGGTAAAACAACAGAAAAATCCAGCCAACGCAATTTTCAGTGTTCATGTTAGAATTGGAAAATACTGGTAAGATGTTGGGTAATTTGCGATTAGTATCAGGGTTCTAGTAGCAGTAATGTTTTCAAATTGTAACTCTTTATGTGGGGTTACAACCTAGTCTCTCAGCTGTTATGTCGGTAATGGCCATCCACAAAACAACTTGATGAAAAAAAAATAATAATAAAACCCCAAGAATGCCAATATGAAGGTTTATTTTTTCTGTAACCACACTGATTCAAATCTATCCTGACTCCACCCTTTATGTTTATGTCACAGTTATGCCTGCAGTAAGACAATGATTCATTCAATCTTGTGTATGCGCCCTGCATCTGACACTAATTGACCTCTTTGCACTTTTATGGTGTAATACCCCCTAAGGGCTTGACTGCCCCACACAGCAGGTATTGTGGATCACCAGAAAACTATGGACAGCAAAGTGTAGTTTTGAGGGTTTATTCACAATATCCAAAGTCACAGAGTTAAAATGGGGTGTAAGCAAATGTCACAAGGGGAGAAGGTCTGTAAAAAAGGATAAGAGCTTGTCCCGAGGTCTGGGAGTTTGGTCGGCTAGCGTGACTCCGTGGCGAGCAATCGACAGCCGGTTTGGCACCATGGCCCCACGGAGCGGCCGACAAGTCTATTCATAACATCGGGCCTGGCTCCAATTCGCTCCTTTAACCGTTTGCATCGCGAGCCTCATTTGAACAGCTATGGGGGACGTCACACTCACTTAGTCCACTTCTTTTATACAGTCTATGAATTTATCTAACACACACGCACACACACAAAAGTGGCAGAAGAACGATACCATATTACCCCCTGTTACAGAGCTGTCCGTCGTGGTAAAAGATACTAAA